>VBRH01000238.1:89967-100211 GCA_014578085.1 Cardamine resedifolia | reverse complement strand
TTTTTTTTTTTTTTTTATAATTTGCGTCAATAAAACGCGATTCGACTTATATAAGAACTCAACTTCAACTTTTGATTTCTCTGCGACATTCTATAGCCTTTCGAGATACATCGATTGAAAGGTACTCTTCTCTTTAATCCCAATTTTTTTGATTTTTTTTTGGTTGGTGAGATATTAGTCTATAGTCTTTATTGTCTATAGTTTTTGTCAAAAAATTTGTTTTTTCAATTTGCAATCTTTGTTTTTGAATGTAGCGAAACATGTCTAGTGAATTGTGTTCCGTGAGGCCTTTGTTTGGTGGCGCAATTTCTACAGTCTTCCCGCAAAGATTTGAGGTTCTGTCAATAATCCCTTCTTTTTTTTGGTTAAAGTTATTAACTTTTCTTTATTTTCTTAATCCTTTTCTTGAATTTTTATTGTAAATCTTCAGGATGTGAGTAATATTCGACAAGTTCCAGATCATCAGGTTAGATTCTTCTCTGCCAAGGATTTTGCATAGTATCTAATCTCTAATATAACTGTAATTGTTTTAATTATTTGGTTTTCACAGGAAGTGTTTGTGGATCCTTCAAGGGATGAGAGTTTGATATTTGAGTTGTTAGATTTCAAAACTGAGGTTGGTGACAATGGCAGTGCTTCTTGGTTCCTTAATGATCTTGCTCGTGAGCAAGATGCTGAAGGATTTCAGGTAAAACCACTAATAACACTCTCTTTATGTTTTTTGGAATACATATCAATTTCAAGAACTTGTCTTATTTCTTTAGAGGAGAGCCAGTTTCTTGAGATTTCAAGATCAAACTTAGAGCTTAAACATGTATAGATTTCTCAAAGTTGGATCCTTTTCTCCAAGATCTGTTTCTTTTGAGGGATTTTGTTTATTGTCAATTTAGTTTCTGAAACTAGTCAGAATAGAAGTAATATTGTTTCAGTTTTTGTTTGTCTTTACCAAGATTGATTGATATCTATGAAGATAATTTAGTAATGTTGCTGTGTTATTTGCAGTTGATTGAGCAATCACAAGTTGTTGAGGCGCCTGGACTGTCTTACAGAAACATCCCTGCCGTTGCGACAACTGCTATTGGAGAGATGGTAATTTTCATTCACTTGATGCTCTCTTTTTGATTGCTCGTATGTTACATCTTTTTTTTTGTTTCTAACAATGGTGATTATAGGCTATATCAAAAGGAAGACAGGGAAGAGAAGCACAAAACCTAGTGAGGGTAAATAAGCTTTTTCCTTGTTCTGTTCCTTTTTTCATAAGTTTGTTTCTTGAGACAGAAACTGAGTCTATGTGATGGTTTCTTCTGCAGGTCTATGTTGCAAATCTTCGTCTTAAGGGAGTTGATACAGATGTCTTAGTGACTGCATATGAACCTATTCTGATTAAGTAAGTCCCATATGAGTCAGTCAGTTATATTGCAAGCAATCGATATGAATATGAAATTTTTGTTGTTGTTGTTGTTGTTCTACATGTCCTTTTTCTCATTTGTTTTGTGTATTGTGCAGTCCTCTGAGCGAAAGTGCCGATGCTGTGGGAGCTGGTTTAGCTGTCCCAGCTTCACAATCTGGAATTATGCCAATGTGCGATGTCATTAAACAATCACTCTCAACCTTCAAAGTCAATGACTGGAGTCTTTTCGGTTCCTCAGCTTGAAGTCTATGCGAAATGAGAAGAAGATTCAAGCTGCCAAATTTGATGTAGCAAGGCTTCTAGAAGTAGTTTGCTTTGTTTAAGTTTTCAAGTGTTTGATTTAGTTTAATTTTATGGTTATTCTTTTTATCCTATTAGCTTTAGTAGTTGAATATTTATAAATAGGATCTTACCTTTCCCTTATGTACGGCAGCTTTGGATTTTAATTAAAAAACAGAGTTTCTTCTTCTTTTTTGGAGTATATAAGTTTTTGTTTTTCGATTTTCATTGATAAATAGCAAATTTATTTATACATTGGGATTATGCCATAGGGAGTTAATAGGAGTGATAGGCACGCAATAAGGTTGGGATGAAGGAGAATTGATTCATAATTGTATCCGATTATAGCATCTGTCTTTTAACAATTCTATCAATTATCTTTATCAAACAAACTATTCAATCAATTGTAACTCTTCGGTTTTTTTTTTTATATAACTAGGGGTGATTCGAGCTTTTAACACCCGACTAATCGTCTTAGAGTGAGTGTAGCTGTCGAGGAATCGATATTTAGCCTAGACCTACGGACAACTCCTCTTCAAATAAAAATCATTATACCATCACCACTTGGTTAACTATAATTATACTTAATAATTGAACATATATAGTTATATTGGTTTGACCAAAAGAAAAAAGATATACATAGTTCACTTGATTCGTTTTCATGGGTTGGCCCTTCTTTCTCAGATGATAGGAGCATAACCATTTATGATTTTAAACAGAAATTGGCTTGACCATTAGGAGATGGGGTTTAATTGGAGAATCTTGTTCTAAGTCCCATCATAAGTTACTGTGAGAAACCTTATTGTTATTTGTTTCAATTGTCAAATCTAATCAAGTGGCGTCTTGTCGGAAAATTGGGGTCGAACCAATGAAACAAGATCACTACTACTCCCTAAGCTAGTCTAGTCTATATAGTGAAGTAAGAACAAAAATTATAAGATTAATCAATAATTACATCACATCACATGTGGATTTTCTTAAACTATTTTAAGGTCGAAATATAGTCCTATCTTTGTTGGCCAAGACAAGTAACAACGAATCAAATTTTTTTAAAAACCTTAAAAAGCTGAACTTCGGCAAACCACCCAATGATTGATTTTCAAAGTTAAATTAAATTTTAAGTAGAGGAGTTATAATGGCAATAATTATTTATTCATACTGGGCTAGGCCCAAGCATGTCTCAGTCTGACTGCGGTCCAAATGTCATCAACATGCATGAGAACGAGATGGTAAAAGAATCATTATCTTTTCTCTTTTAACATCTATCTTTATTTATTTAAACATATTGGTTACATAGACATTATGCATTAGTTACCAGAATTTAAACGTTTACATAAAACTTAGTTACATAGACACACATGTCTCTAAGTTTAAACTTAGTTAAAAGATTGACAACCAAAAAAAGACGAAACACAAGTAACACAATACCTTTTTTGAAAAACTTTACTCGCTAACGAATTATTATCGAGTTTAAACTTAGAGACATGTGTGTGTGATTCGTCTTTTATCATTCTGTTTTCAACGAATTATATGTGATACCAACACACAAATAGAAAACTCTGATAAGGTCTTAGGACATTTTTCCAAAATTAATTAGTTTTTATATTTTCTATTCACCACAAGAAAATATGTTTATAGATACAAAAAATTTTGTATCTTTCTCCATAATTTCGTAGCTATTATGTCAATAGCAACGGAATGCCACAATTTTTTTTTGTCTATGGCTTCGTAGCTATCGGTCAATCATGTCTATCCATGTCTACGTTGCCACGAATTAGCCCCAACAAATTTTGTAGCTTTTAGCTACGAACCCTGCCACGCCCATATTCGTATCTATTATGGCCACAACTTTGTTACAAAATAAGTAGTAGCTCTTAGTCACGACTTGCCACATACCTCATTGTGTCTCATAGCCACGGATTACAAAAAAAAAAATTTGTAGCTATTTTGGATTATGGCTTTTTGTGGTTACTTAAGAAACAAATAGTCACACATATAATTGTGGCTATCAACTAATAAGCTATGAATAGTTATAAATCTTTTCGTGGTTATCTTGTAGATTTCATTTAAAAAAAAATCATCGTCTAGCTAGTGACGAATCAAGTGCATCGTCTGCATATACAAAGACATAAGTTCTTATACGCAAATAACTTTTTTAGAATACAATAACTTTTAAATACTATATGAATCTGTAAAATAGCCTAAAAGAAGCCGGAACATGTACTAACCTCCTTGTTTTTGTGCTTCTGCAATCACATGAAGAGAAATTTTTGTCTTTCCAGAAGCTTCAGGACGATAGATCTCCACAACACGCCTCTAATTCAAAATTTAGACCACTTGGCTTTTGGGCCTTCGCATGCTCAGCCAGCCCCAACTCTGAACGTTTTCCTCTCCACTGGTCGCGTGTAAACCACAGTCCCAATTATCCATATTTTCTTACATTAAAATATGCTTTGTTGTTATATAAAAATGAGTAATTCTCTTAAATATAACAAAATAAAATTTGTTACGACAAAAATAGCACATTTTTTATTTATGCCAAAAAATAACATTTTTATTAAAAGGTAATTCTCTTGTATAACACAAATCCCTTAAGCTCACATTTTTATGATTTAGAGATTTTATAAGATTTAGGGTTTAGGGTTTAAGATTTTCTTAAACCCTAAACCTTACCTCCCCTAAAAATTATACACTAAATCCTTACATAATCAATCCAAACCAATAAATTATTACCTTTTATAAAAATATTATTTTAACCTAAATAAAAAAGTGTGTTATTTGTGAAATTTTTTTTATTTTATTGTTATTCTAAGGAATTTCTCTATAAAAAATGTTATATATATTTTTTTTGACACGCATTCTACAGAACTTGTCCGAATTTATTTTCTTAATTTCTTTATCGAGAATGAAGATGATTTAAAGGAGAATGGCGTCAGCCCTAATATAGAGATTGGGAAACGAGAATACGGACGTCGGAGAGTGACGTGGCATTGTCTGCCTTACCCACCAAACTCCGCCGGTGGACCTGTTTTGCAGTTTCCACTAAGCATGTCTCACGTACATTTCAGATTTTCGATATACGTACAAAGTCTCAACAGTATTATATATATATATAATTCACACAGCTTATAAAGCTATAAATATATGGTGTACATGTATTTTTATGGAGATACACGTCGAGATAAAAGGTTTTGTGAATATTTGCCGACACGGATGTTGATAGGCTATTGTGTGGTGTGTGTGACCACCATTTAGTTTATAGGAATATAAATTTAAAATATTATTTTCAATAAGGAAAATTATGATAAGTGTTACGTACGCTCGGGTCAAATAGGGATGGAGAGAAAAAATGAATGAAAGATACTTGAGGAAACCTCAAAATCATTAAATCACTGCGTGGCATTTCTTGTAAATTTCTATCTGTATTCGAGTGGCATTGAAATATCAAACGACAAATTTTTCTAGATTTTTTTTTTTTTACATTAATAATTTTAAAACAAAAGAAGAAAACGCTCCTTTGGCAGCTCTTCTCCCCTTTAACTATGCCGAATTTTTTATTTTATTTTGTTTTTCATCCAAACGAGCAAACTGGTAATTCCCACAACAAGAAAAGTTAGACAACCTTAAATAGTGATAGAATATTTTTTCTTACCCTAAATTGTTTAGACCTCTTTTAGGCATTTTAGGTTCAGCTTTCATTCATAATAAAATATTCGCCAATAGCAAATTATTGTCAAGAGTTCGAGTTTCGCTCGTTTTGGAGTAATATAGTTTATAAGAGATTTCATTTTAGTAGAGAAAGAGGTTGAGCTTTGTGTCCATAGTTCGTTCCTATTTGAGAGAAGTTTTGGTTTACTTAGATGGAGACAATTATGAATTTCGGTCTAGAACTCAGTTATTAATTAACTAAGTGATAATGGTTTAGTAGTTTTTAATTGATGATGAGCCGTCTTGTTGGTTTAGGCTATGGATCGATTTTTCTTAAAAGCGAAATTATCTAAATTATTCTCATTTAGACAGTCAAAATGGTGTCATATTGTTTTATATCCATTAGAAAACCTGGTGAATGAGTTACTCGCCGGCTATACTTACCGTGCAAAGATTAATCAGGTGTTAAAATCTTGTATTACCCGTGATTATCCAAAAAAAAAAACTCAGTTATTAATTAAAAAAAATTGTTCTAATTACTATAATGGTCCTAGAGGACTAAAATATACAAATCTTAAATGTGAGCTGATATTTTGATTTTTAACGCATAATAATATACATACGAAAACTAGATGACTGCAGAAGAAAATTAATCAATCTCGTAAATCTGATTGTTATCATAAATTTGTAGGGGAAAATAGCCGATGGAGTAAGTAAATGCTTCTTATGTGAGATATACGCATAAACGTCTATACGTTTATATGTATTTGAGAAGTGAGCTGTTGTTTTGTTTTTTTGTTGGATGCCATTCTCCAGCATCTACATGTTAGTGCTCTCTTTTTTTCCCTGACTTTAATCTCCATTATGTAACCATTTTTTTATCAACCGTACGTTATATAACATATGCCAAATGATAAATATATAATAACGATTTTCCAAATCTTTTATAATCAATATATACGAAGCTAGTCAGGTCTTGAATGCAGGGTCGGATCTGAAAAATTGGGGGTTCTAAACAAATAAAAAAATGGGGTTCTAATAAACGTAATAAAAATAAACATAATTTTAAATATATAGAATTTTATTTTTCATGTTGAAATCCCTAAATTTTTTGTTAAGTATCAATAAAAAAATTAAAATTAGTTTTTTTAATATATTTTTTCTAAATCATTAATTTTTTGTTTCTTTTTATTTTATTTTAAAAATATATGCTTAATTTTTATTATTATGGAAAATATATAGAGATATATAATAATATTATGTATATATATATAAAAATGTTTAAATGGAGGTTCCACAAAAATGGAAGCTCTATATATATATATATATATATAAATGTTTAAATAGAGGTTCCACTATTACTTCACATTCTTGTGCTAAGATCCGACCCTGTTTGAATGGAGCACTCATGGTATAGTGGATGAAGTGTGTATATTTTCAACAATCGTCCATTATTCAACAATCTTTGTGCTAAAGACCGTTGACTTTTAAAACTAATTGAACACATAAATATAAATTTGCTTGAGGCGAAAAAAAAAGAATTTGAAAATATTTTATCCCGGATGCAAATTTTTATTAATTTACCACTATTATTATTAGAAATTGGTTGGAAATCAATGGAAAATATTCTCCACCATTATTTTTGTTAAAACTTTGGTGGAAAACTGACATGTTCTCTTGTAGAGCTAATAACAGTGATCATACGATATCGTCTCTGGATATATTGGGGGTTTAGTGGTTTACAGTTATGGGAGAGAATTATAGTGATTCTTATGATATTATAATAGAAGTTATAATGATGATGATTCATGTCGATCAAAATTCAGAAATCTACATCATGATTGGCTAAAATTTACAAAGGCTAAGTTTGTACTCCTGGTGGCTACTATATAGCACTTGTCTCTACATCTATTATCCAAAATTTCTTTTATTGGAATGTGATCACTGATCAGATAACCTACGTACTTAAAGCATAAATCTATAAACGAAAAAAATATCTAATATATATAGCGGATCTCAGAATTGTATTAGATTAGATTATCAAAAAATTATGAGATCTATTTGAATTTGTCAAAAGCGAGTTGTATACAATATAAGAGATATTTTAAAAGACGACAATGGTAGAATGGTAAAAACAAAAAAGAGACACTCTCGCTTAATTTGTGTTGTTTTGTTTAATGTTGGTGATTAAGGGAATTGAGAGGTCTGGTTTGCTTTCTCAGCAATCAAACAAGTCCTATATATTAACTTAAATTGGCAAATTAGCCAATTGCAATGGTCAATTTCATCTCCACTTTAACTTAAAACAAGATAATAATGAAAGCCAATCATCTACGTTAAAGGCGAAAAATCTAAGAGAAAAAAGATAAATGTTCTTTTATCCTCTTAAAGTAATCGTCGCTCCCTTAACTTAAAACACTTCACCTCGCCTGGCTTGAGCTGCTTATGCGGTGGACGATTGTGGATGTCGTTACGACAAGTGGGACATGAATGCTTGCGGCGCAGCCACTTGAGAATACAATCTCTATGAAAATTGTGAGAACACAACAACTTCATGATCCGACCATTCGACATCATCTCCTCTAGACAAATTATGTAGTCTTGTTCTATTGGTATCCGACGACCTTCGTTGTCATAATCAGCGGAGCTTACAAAGTCATTAAACGACGTCTCTTTGACAACTTCAACGTCAGCTTTAATCAAGAAGCCTTTTTCCCTTTTTTCTCTGAGGATGCTGCTTACATCAATTGCGTCTTTCGAGATATTAGAAACGATGCGGTGCAGAATCGAGCTCTCGATCGTTGTCGTGGACAACACGTTAGCCACATATTGACTGCATGTTTCTTCTCCTGCAAGGAACATAGATGGAATCTCAGACACGACTTCTATTGGCTCTTTCTCCTCCTCTAGGGTTCTTTGTCTGCTTAGGAATTCACGACCACTTGGACTCCGGAAAAGAATCCGTTCAATTCCTCGTATCTTTATTGAAAACGATCCTGAAGATGTGTTATTGACGCTGTACTTCGTAAATTAATAGTTTACGTCCCATGTTGTCGAGCTAAAGTCCGCCATGGTTATTGAGATAAAACCCTAGCTAGTGTAATTTGCCAAAGGATCAATTTTTTGCTGATTGTTTGTTTAATGATGCCTACACAGTAATTCTTTCTCCCTGTTTAGTTATATAGCCCATCGAGGTTTCCAAATCCACCTAGAATTCAAATATTAATTAGACCGACTTTAACTCAATTTGACCGACCAAAATATTATTCATTCATATAGTAAATCAACAAAATTTCCAAAAGAATTTCACTAGAAGCCAACAATCGCTGTTTTCTTCCTCTAATTTTTCTTTTTTCTCTAATCGAAGCGGACCTGATGTGCCAACACATTTGTATCATTAATTTTTTTTTTTAAATGTATATTTTAGTAATTTACTTATTTACTTCAAAAATAATTCAATGATTTCATTTGAAGTAATTAAACTGCAATATTTTAGTCTTTCTGTTAGCTACCTAATTTTTTCAAAAAATATTTCAATTCTACCAGCTTTATTTGTTACCATTTAAAATTTTAATTACTCTGTTAGATTCCGCCAAAAGTCACAAGATTTTTTTGTTTAAACCAAATTCCATTTTCAACCTGATTCATCCATTTACCCTTAGGAATTTAAATGAAAATTTACTCTATAAATGATATAGAACAGATATCTACATTTTAATATATAACCTTTTTTTTTTGTTAAAGGCTATATATAACCATTTTTTTAGGCAACTGAAGTTATACAACCTTGGGTGCCATTACATAACCTTGTATTGGGTAACACAAGGGCTTGATTGCTTTTCCTATAACTACCCGCTCGCTAATGTAGTGGTTGTTTGGGTTAGTAGCGTTTTAACAACACATACAAATTATTATTGTATATTTTGGACCGTTTGAAATAACTAGATTTTAAAGCTATTTGCATTGCAGTTGCAGACGATTACGATTGATTAAAAAAAAGTTTTCTCTTTTTAAAATCTATAGTTAGTATCAAATTTTACAAAAACAAAAAAATCAAAATACTTTATGTATAAACTAGATTATGTGTACTTTAAATTTTAAAATCAATTAAAGCAAAAAAGTTTAATACAATTTTTGTTGTAGATGATGTGTTTAGTATTTTTATGAACGAGGTAGAAAGTGTTTTTTTTTAAAGGGAAGGTAGTTGTTTACATAATTTGTTTTTAAGTAAATAAATTATTTGTGTCATAAATGATTACAGGGGGTTGCGATTAGTTTACAAAAATATTATTTTTTAAATATATAATAATTAGTAACAAAAATTTACAAAAATAATAATTAACTAACTAGTAATAAAATAATTTACTAGGTAAGAATTTATAAACATAAGTACTCAAAAGTGAAATGTTTTTTTTCTGTCCACCCTCCAAAGTAAAATGTTTAGGTGATGTTATTAATTTACGAATTTATGTGGAGTTATAAGGATTTAAATTTCAGAAAGATTTCATTGTTATTCAATCAAGAATTTTCAAAACTCTGTTAAATTTTGGTGTTATTAGTTTATCCTCTACACTATACTAAAGAGAAACAGTTGTGCTAAGGTGTTAAGCCCACACTTTTAATTAATTAATTCAGAATCAAATCTTCATTTTGTTTTGCAGCCAATTTCCTATAGTAATGCATTGCAATCTAAAATCAAAACTCTTTTTTTTTAAATTGAGTTAACATGTTCATTTTTTACTGAAATTTACAATTTGCAAACATAAGGGGTGTTATTTTTTACTTTTGTTATCTTTGCTAGATTTGTAAAGTTAACTCATCCGATGAACAAGATCGTTAATAGTCGGTGGCTCTCTTAGCACCCCCCAAGTTCTAAAAAAGTATGAATCTTTTTTTTTTTTTTTTT
>VBRH01000238.1:79584-89941 GCA_014578085.1 Cardamine resedifolia | reverse complement strand
TTTTTTTTTTTTTTTTTCAAAGATTGGTAGTCGGTGGGTCCCTTAGCACATTTGAAATTTTGAATATACAATTACAAACAAATGGCTAATTTCCTTTTTTCCGATATGATAAGATGCTTTTAGTTTTTTTTTTTTAATATATTAACAAAATTCATGTATAAGCCTTATCAATACTAGTACCAATGGTCATATGATATCGTCCCTGGATATATTGGGGGTTTAGTGGTTTACAGTTATAGGAAAGAATTATAGTGATTCTTATGATATTATAATAGAAGTTATAATGATGATGATTCATGTCGATCAAAATTCAGAAATCTACATCATGATTGGCTAAAATTTACAAAGGCTAAGTTTGTACTCCTGATGGCTACTATATACCACTTGTCTCTACATCTATTATCCAAATTTTCTTTTATTGGAATGTGATCACTCATCAGATAACCTACGTACTTAAAGCATATATCTATAAACGAAAAAAAAATCTAATATATATATATAGCATCATAATGATTACTTCTCGATCGGAATCTCATAGATGTTTTATATGCTAGCTCAGAATAATCATTGATCGTACTGTTAATTTCTTTTCTACTACAATTTAAATTAAATTTTACTAATAATAACGATCTATCTGGAAGTGAGCACGTCACACAACTTTAAAGTAACTTAAACCTGTCGGAAATTTATAAATCAGAAGAAATATAGAATAAAACCAAAAATAAATTTAAATAAGATAGTAAGAGATTATACCAGTCAACACATCCTATATAGAGTCAGTAGATAGATATAGAAAACCAAGTTGACCCGGACGTATAGTGAGTAGTGACTGGTTTGTGTTCAAATATGTAGAAACGAACGTTGTTGCTATAATTTTCTTTTTAATAACGTCCATAATTCCAGCCAAAATAAATTTTACTGGAATTAAATAATTTGAGAGAGATGAACAAAGAAACTAAATATTGAAGGAAACATATAGAAGAGAAGGTGAGACATCAGTATCACACGGTCATGGAGATCAGATGAGGTACATGTAAGAAAAGTAGACATATATATACACACATATCACTCTTCTGTTTTGGATTTTTGTTACATGTACGTATGCATGTTGTATGCAATTACGCACACGCACATGCGCTTGTATAAAGTTACACATTTAGTAGTTGTATAGAATTAAAAACAAGGGTAAAAACAAAATTCATATCATATTAAAATCGAAACAGTATGTAGTAATAAATTCCCATCGAATTGAAATGTATACATAAGATGTAAAAGTAGATAGACAGTTGTAGAGAAAAAAAACAAAAGGGGTAGAGAACAGAGATACGAAGAGGGATATAAGTAGAGATGCAGACATGAAATAATGCATAAAAATAGATTATAGATAGGGTCCAAACACAAACAATGAATGATGAATGCTAGGGTTCCGGATGCAACGTGATTATGTCGCTAGCCGTAGTGACAGTTCATGAGAGGACAACTTTTATGTTGTTTCTTTCTTTCTCTCTCTTTCTACACAATTATTTATGGCACCATATGAAAATTAAATCAAAACATGTCTTTCTTCAATAAATTTTGCTTATATAAATATTTGAGCGGAACCATATCAAAATTGGGATAAACCAGATGATCAATAGTATGGAAATGAGTATTAAGAGAGGCTTAAATGGTGACAGATCAAGTCTTGTTGTCTAACCTGTCTTTATCTTGATCGGTCAACTAGATGGGAGGGTCTTGACCGTACATATTTCTTTGCTCTCATTGTCTATTAATTTTAAGTTATAATTAAGCCCATAAAATGTAATCTGATATCAGAGTTAATTTATTAACTCAAGTATAATGGCTTAAGAAATATTTGTCGCCGTCTAAGAGTAAAATTTGGTTCGAGATGAACCAATAAAAACCATCTTCATCTCAAAGACACATGTTAGGAAGGTTAAAAAGAGTTATATAGTTGTAAAACATTTGGTTTTGATCTTTGTTTCACATATATTTTTGGAACTAGCTATTCTTTAATTTTGTGTGATATATCTACAATGGATCGAATCAACCTTTTTGATTATGGCATGAGACTTAAAATTTCGTTTCATTTGCTCTAAATAAGCTATTCTAATCGGTTTAACTAACTTTGTTTAGATATTTCTCGACCAAACCGTGTTTGCTTATAAGTTATATATAGGAACTATATTGTCACATGGGTAATACATGCCAATGTTATTCCTTTCTTTACAGGGCTTCAATGCTCTTTCTCTCTGTCTACATCTATGTAGAGATTAATTATTCATCTTCATTTAAAAAGAGATTCATCTTTTTTTGTTTTTGTTAAAGAATTTAGATATTCATCTGCATCTTCATTTGATTCTTTCATCGCTAAAAAATTAACCATCAAATCAAAATTAAATAGTGTAGTTGGTTCTCGTAATGTAAACGTGTATTTATAATTATGTTCATGTTAAACTGTCTGCACGACGAGACAAGACACATAACGAATATATATAATGGTTACGATGTTATATAAATCACTAACATCTGGAATTAATTAAGGGATATATTTATACACACGCACACGAAATAGTTCATTAAAAAAAACAAGCACTAAACGACTTAAATGTAGATCGGTTCGAACTTTGAACTGACGTAATTTTCAAAAAAAGAAAAAAAAACTTTGAACTGACGTGGAACTAGAAACATATAGTATTGATCACTAATCCACCATGGCTGCCGTCAAAAAAAAAAAAAACCACTATGGCTAGGACATTTTTGGTGAAATTATATCGATCACGAGGGTTATGATTTAGAATGTTTTAAATATGTTTAGAAAATAAATTATTTATTTATTAATAGAGTAAAAAATTAACCAACTTTCTTATTTTAATGGACAAATTGCTTTTCTAAGCCATAGATGCACCAAAATTACGACTAATATATATCCATATATATATAGCTGGATTAATCAAAAAATTAGTTTTAAAAGGATGTTTATTCACAAAAAATGAGGTGATAACAAATCGTAAATAAGTGAATGTTAATTGTACACATGATTTTTTTTATCAATAACATGATCATATACCATTCAAAATAATATGTCATCGAATAAATTAAAATAATTGTCTTACATACATTCGAATTTTATGCCATTTGTATAAAAATATTTGGAAGTCACTTTGTCATTTTAACAAGTATTGAAATACCGTATACAAAATCTGGAGGAGGGAGAGGGGGCTAAATGTAAACCAAATCAAAATCCGGGGCAAATATCAAGAAAATATAAAGCGAGGTGAAGAAAATAAAATAAAGAAAAAAGAAAGAGGAAAGAAGCAGAAGTGGAGCTGCAAAGGCAGTGAGGCAATCATTGCTGGTGAATGTGGATGGGAGCCCACTTTTTTCTTTTAATTATTTGTTTTCCTTTTCTTATTTATTTTCTATTTCTTATTTTCTTTCTCCATTTTGTATACATCATCTCTATTCTTTTTCTTTTCTTTTCTTTTCTTTTTTTTTTTGGGTGCAAAACATCATCTCTACTCAAGTGTATAATTTTTAAAGAAATACGAGGGAGTTGAGAAATAATGAAAGATATAACTAGTGTATTCTTACGACACTATAGAGAATCTTAATACTTTTGATTTTTTTTTGTTTGAAGTCGATTTTTATGCAATTCTATTAGGATTTTATTTGATTTTCCGATATTGAAAAAAATAAATCCATTTAAACTCTATTAGTTTATAGTTTGATTTCGAATTAGTAAGTTTTTGTTTGGTTTCAATTGATTATTTCGGTTTGGTTTGAAGAACGAATCGTTTTTTTTGTGAGTTGAGCTTTTCATGTAAACGAATTTTCTGTAAAAATGCGAGCAATTGGTGAGATGTTTTTTTTATTACGCGCAGTAATGTTTGAAATAGGGTTCGTGATTGATGGTAAATAGATTCAATCAAAGGTGAAAAGGAGAAATAAAACGAAAATTTGAGAAAAGATTAATAATTTGACTTGACTAGGTATGGGGCCCACAAAGGAGGGGATGAGGCTATGGTCGCTGTCTTTAGAGAGTGAATGATGCAGAGGACACGCACGTGGAGTCTGTTTCAACCCACTGTCCATCTCTGATTTATTTTACTCTAAAATTTTTCTTCTTCTTTTACTATTTTTTATTTGATTTTTATATTGTAAATTTGTATTTTTACAACCTTAAAAGTATTTAGACAGATAGATTGATGTATAAATAACTGGAAAAACTTGATCATCCAAAAAGTTCCCACGAGACGAGACTATTCAACTAATGTTTTCATTCTAACATTTATACCACCACATGTTAATCTGTAATCTAGTATATTTTGACTGTCTCTAACCAAACGACAATAATGATTTCTATTTTGTGTTTAAAATACTATTTAATATGTAAGTAAATAGGAGTGTCAAGCTGACTAGTCCAATCTTGTACCGCTTGAAGAATTATAATAGTCAAATATTAGACCTAGTTTGATCATGGACTAACCAGGATGTTGGGATCGAAAAGAGTAGAATAAACTAAAAATTTGGAGTTGTTAAATTTGTGGTTTTAGTTAAATCTTTTTGGAGGGCGAGTTATGATATTGTTTGAAGAGGGAGAAATAGGAGTCATTCATATATATGTAGGTATGTAGATATGCCAGTGGAGAAAATGACTGAAAAAGAATTAATGAGTGATTAATTAGTTGGCTGACTTTATAATTCATAAAATCTTCTGATCACACTTTCTGAATTGTAGTAATTGTTATTATCTGCAATGTCAAATATGCACAACGCCTTTCTACCATCTTATTCACATTTTTCTTTTGTTTTTAATTATTTCTTATAATTATGTATTATTATTACCCGAGAATTTTAATTATATTTTACAAGAGAGACTTTGGTCAATAACCATATTTTGGTAAGAAATAAATAAAATGACACATATATAGTAAAATTTAGGATACATATATATATATATAAAGATCTGTTACTAATTAAACTATTTAAAGTACTAACAAAACTTTTGAAGTTCTGTAATATAAATTTTCCAGGACATCATTAAGCTTCCAAATTTGAAGTTGAAAATCAGTAAGATTCTCTATTCACTGCATAAAATATCAATTAATTGAATTGTATAACAAACATATTAAAAATACAAATAAAACTTAAACAAGCTGAGCAACATCTAATGACAACTCTATATATTTACATTTCTTAAGAACTTCATAGAACAATTTTCGGAGTCTCCAAATATCGAGATGCATAACTTTATGTATATTTTCTGTTTTCTCCATACTATTTATGTAAATTATATGTAAACAATATATATATATATATATATATATATATCAGAAATATATCTAACCTCGATCCCGTGGAAATTATATGCAAACAAAAGACTAGAATATGAACTGCGTATATGTTGAATAATCATCACATAAGAAAGAAAGAAAGCAAGCTTCTTCATCACTGCTTATAAAAATTTCGTTAAAAAAGAAAAAAGAATCAAATGTTATAATTAGTCCACATCAGAGCGTCAAAATAATTTTCTAAATTTAGTGCTACATCTTTTAACGACAATTGTATGTCAATGCGATAACACCAATGGTAGAAACAAAAGAGAAGCATTACAAATTCGCTTTATACATATATACATGGTTTATGTTTTGGGTATATAACTATGTGGTTGTGCAGATAATAATATCAAACTGGTAACACATTCAAGAGACAAAGACAAGAGAAAAAAATAATAATCTATCTGTTTCACAAAAAAGCAGTTGGATTCTATTATATCATGTGGATCTCGTGATCTACCATAGAGACATAGATTAATCACTGTCAATAATAATTCATCTATTTAATATTCTGTTGTCACGTACGTACAAAATATCGTATGTAACTTCTGAGTTTCTGTCTGAATCGCTGAAATTTTCGCTAACTCTACTAATTTAATTTTTCCGATCGATTGAAAGTTAACAGAATCGACGAAAACTGACGTCACTTTTTAAATTATTGGAAAGAACGAAAAAGAGAGATCAAATAGGGTTGTATATATTATTATAGAATAGGATATACGACACATAATTTTCTATATATATATGAAACACAATAAATACGAATTTCATTTATTTTCATTCATTTTGATCACTGTACGTAAGAAAAAAAGAAAAAAAGAAACATCTTATTTGAATTTATGTACAGATTGGAGAACCACGTAGACGTAGCCCATCTTTTTTATTTCCAAAAATATCGAAAAATTCTCAAAGGGAATAGTTTATAATGTAAATAAAATTCCAAAAATAAAACAAAAGATATAAAGCAGAAAATAAAAGTCCATGCTTTCATATTCATTGCTTTAACCTCTCTCTCACACTCAGACGACACAGACACACAGCTAAGCTTCCCATCTGAAAGGAGTTTCATGTCCTTAAGGACCATAACACTTCTCTATCTCTCTCTAAACAAGCTAAGAAAAAAACAGAGTTAGAGATAGAGAAACTATGGCTCACATAAAGATCTAACAGAGACAGTAGTCCCACTTCCCCACCACCATCCATCTTCGATCATCATCATCATGGATCCGGATCCGGATCATAACCCGAATCATCGACCTAACTTTCCTCTCCAGCTTCTTGATTCTTCTTCCTCCTCTTCCACTTCCTTAGCCATCATCCCTACAGCTTCTTCCGACCCTAACACCGACCCTAACGCTCTTTCCAAGAAACCACCTCCCAAGCGAACCTCCACAAAGGACCGACACACCAAAGTTGAAGGCCGAGGCCGTAGGATCCGTATGCCAGCCATGTGCGCTGCACGTGTCTTTCAGCTCACACGTGAGCTTGGCCATAAATCCGACGGTGAAACCATTGAGTGGCTTCTCCAACAAGCTGAGCCGGCGGTTATAGCAGCTACAGGGACTGGAACCATTCCGGCTAACTTCACTTCTCTTAATATCTCACTTCGTAGCTCAAGATCTTCTCTCTCGGCTGCTCATCTCCGTACAACTCCAAGCAGCTATTACTTCCATTCACCTCATCAGTCTATGACTCATCATCATCAACAAGTTCGTCCCAAGAACGAGTCGCATTCTTCATCTTCTTCTCAGCTCTTAGATCACAACCAAATGGGGAATTATCTAGTACAGTCTACTGCTGGATCTTTACCTACAAGCCAGAGTCCTGCTACGGCACCGTTTTGGAGTAGTGGTGATACCACTCAGAATCTATGGGCTTTTAATATCAATCCTCATCATCATTCTGGTGTTGTAGCCGGAGATGTTTATAACACTAGTGGTGCTGCTGGTGGTGGCGGTGGCGGTGGTGGAGGAGGAGTTCATCTAATGAATTTTGCAGCTCCGATTGCTTTGTTTTCTGGACAGCCTTTAGCGTCTGGTTACGGAGGAGGAGGTGGTGGAGGTGGAGAACATAGTCATTATGGAGTTTTAGCGGCGTTAAATGCTGCTTACCGGCCGGTGGCTGAGACGGCGAATCATAACAACAACAACCAGCAAAACCGTGACGGAGATCATCACAACCATCAAGAAGATGGAAGCACCAGTCATCATTCCTAGGCAAAAACATACACAAAACATATATCTGTGAGATTTATTTTCTTTTTTTGTCCTTTCGTTTTGTTTGTTTGTTTTTATAACAAGCGTGTTTTTTTTTTTTGCATTGCTTCTTTTCCATATATATTTTTTATTTCCAAAATTATAATATTCTCTGATCGGATTTTCATCTTGTTTATTCTTCTTCTGATTATTAATGTATTGAGTAAGTAAGTAAGTAAGTAAGAACGGGATTACTGATAAATTTTAGTATGTGGTTTTTGCAACCAGGCTTTGTGTTTTCTTTTTTTCCTGTTTCCAAGAGGTTTTGGCCTCAAGTAGTACATTTGTCTTGTGAAATGTTTTTCTCTTTAGTGTGAGAGTTTTGTGATGAGACATATTAGCTACTTGATTAGGGTTTTGAAATTTTTTATATGTGTTTTATTACTGCTAATCAATAATTTCACATGCCAAATTATTATATATCTTCCAATTTCTTCGTTCATGGTTTATTTCCTTCGACTACATTGTCTCAAAGAGGTACATGTTATGCATTGTGAGCTTATTCTGGTTCTATCTGTTTTAATCTATTATTTTCTCTGTATGATTCACATTTTGATCTCTTAGATCTTGATTGCTCTATTAATATGTGCGATCTATACTAAGATCTTGTTGATTTATAAAATCATATGGTTCAAAGTATTAAAGTGTAATTTTTTTGGTTATTAATTATAAGAGTGTTGACGAGGGAATGCTTGTTGATAACTTGATATGATGCTATTATATAATGCCAGTAACTCTTTTTACGGCCATGGTTTGGGATACGTTTAATTATTCATTTTATAGCCGTTGCAACATTTTAAGGCATTTATTTTGCGAATGGTCCAGTATTATATAGTTCTATTCCGGAGCTACACGAAGTATACTATTATGAAAAATATTTATATATCAATATGGTCGGAACTTAAGTCTGGTGCTACATTTGAAGACTTACGATTTCCAATCTCTGGATCCATAATAATTATCATCACGATTCTTGTTATATTTATGGAAATGTTTTTTTTGGGGGTCAAAGTTGGCGAATTTTTGGACAGAAAATCAATGTCTAGAACGAAATTTATTGAATTGAGATATACGCGTGTATCTGCATGCATATGTTAGAAGCAATATATAAGTTATATAGCTCGATCTTTTATTTCTGAAGGATTTTCATTGATCGATGAAACATCCATTATACACATCAATAATGGAGATGGGAAACATTGATGATGTAAAATTAACCAGGAAAATTTTCGTTATACAGAAAAATACATAAGGATATGTAACATGCATAATAACCATATCGCTGCATCTTGTGTCCGTCTACATTATTAGATTTATTTTACAAGTGCGGTCTTCCCATGCATGGATATAATAGAGAAACGAATGTGTATAGACCTAAGGTGTATATATAAGTCAGAGATATCAGCAAGCATGGGAATTGGGAGTTGGGACGTTAACCATTTTTAAATAATAGACACACATCTTCATATGTACTATTAATATTCTCTTAATAGAAACAAATTATTGCTCTATATAAACTAATATAAATATTTTCTATTAATAATACTTGAAACTTCTACAGATCGGTGCGAACCATTCCTTGATATCATTGGCTTGTCGGTTATGTAACCTCATCCATATGTAATGTACATGTCAATTACCTAAAGAAAATCAAATATTGTAACAGCAAGCACATGTTTATAAAAACGGTTGATATCATGCAATTTTAGAAGAATGTAACTCTGTTTGGTCTCAATAATATATTAATAGGCTAGACTAAACTAGATTTCACGGTGATAAGAGAATATGTGTATATATAGATGATCTCATGAATCTTCTTTGATATTTGTATATTATTGTTTACGTATTACTTTAGATAAACAATAAGATACGGTCATGAGACTGATGACCGATATACCATTGTTTATTTGTTTTTATGTCGGCGTTTTGTTTTATAGTAAAAAGAATTCTAGCCAAAAAATAAACAAAATAAAGGGCTCAAGTGGTAGTATAATCTGGCATTACTCAATAGGTCCAAAAGAAATTAGAATGTCACTAAAAGTATGCTTAAAATATACATGTATGGATCTACGTAATTATATATATGTGACTAACTCCTGTATAGAAGAGTGTATTCATGTGGGTTCTCTGTTTTTGATCTGGAAAAGATTAAATGATCATCATTCCATCCATCACTTGCTTCTTCTATTTTGTTTAATCAGGCTTCACTAATACAGTCATTAGTTGTCTTCACTATAATCATTTTATTTATTTTTTGAGAAATAGGAAGGATAAGAAAATACAGTAAAGGAATAAAATGCCAGATATCATCATTATTAATTAATCTTAAATGTTTAATATGTTCCCATTTATGTATGTTTTCAATCTTTTCATCTATGATTAAAAAGAAAAAAAAAAACTAATTAGATGAATATTTTCTATGATCAGGCCCAGTTTGAATATTGCATCTAATTCCTACAGCCTCATTAATTAATATGGGCTAGATCAGGCCCAGTTACTGTATTTTTGCTTTTGCAGCCCATTGGTCAGTCTAGAATACATTGGGCTAAATAAGTTTTCCAAATAAGATAAGAGAATGTTCAAAGTTAAAATAGTCTAGAGAGGACGCACAAGCCTTATTATATCTAATCTAATCTACCATTCAACATGATCAATTTAATATTTGAATAAATGGAATCATATAAAAAATTTAGTATTCTAATAAATAAACGAATCAAGGAAATAAATCACAGTTAGTATTCTAATAAATGGTTTTTTTTTTTT
>VBRH01000238.1:68331-79565 GCA_014578085.1 Cardamine resedifolia | reverse complement strand
TTTTTTTTTTTTGACAACTCTAATAAATGGTTTTAGAAAGAAAAATAAAATTGTCCATAAAAATGGGTAAAATTTCGGTGCCTCTTTCCTCGTGCAATGTAAACATCAAAATTTTCTTTTTACCACCAAATGTTTTGAAAAGTAAAATAAAAACGAAGGGAGTGGTCATAAAAGTCCAAGAAGGTCTCTGTAAGTGAAACCTGGCCTCACTTTTGTTTCCCACTTCCACAGTAAAAGAGAGAAAAAAGAAAAAGCTTTAGAAATTGAAAGACTTGAGTAGAAGAAACTGGAGAGTGGAGAGTAATGCCTTCAAATTCTGGAGATGATAATGTTCTTCAAGTTCTCATCAAGAACTTCGATGTTATTGCTCTGTAAATCTCTCTCTCTCTCTCTTTACAGATCCTATCTTGTCTTGATTGTTGTTGGTTAATTAGATCCTATCTTATTTCTTTAGTTTAATTTCTACTGGATTTAGCTACATTTTCTACAGTATTATTTAGATTCCGAATTTTTTTTAAAGAGAACCCTTCTTTAGATTAGTAATAATAATTTATGGATTTTGTTTTTAGTTTTTTTTTTTAATTGGAAAATTGAAAGTTGAAACTTATTACTGTGTTTTTGGTTTTGCAGACCAATGGTTGCTCTTGTCTACCCTCTGTAAGTGAAACCTCTCTCAGCATATATTTATTTGTATTGAATCTGTTGATTTAATTGATAGCAAAACTCACTTTTTATGTAATATTTTCATTCAGATTTATATGAACATTAGAAAATTTTTGGAAAAAAAAAACAAAAACTTAACCTTTTGAAAATTTTGATTCTCTGTCATTAAGGAATTAAAAAAAGATGAATCTTTACTCAGATGCACATATATCCACACACACCCACTTAAAATACAAGACACGAGGCATTTTGTAAGTATTCAACTAATTTATTACAAAAATAATTATTATGTTGTTAAAAAAAAAAAAACAGATATGCATCAGTGAAAGCAATAGAGACAAGATCACTACCAGAAGATGAACAATGGCTCACTTATTGGGTTCTTTATGCTCTCGTCTCTCTATTCGAGCTCACTTTCTCAAAGCTTCTTGAGTGGTTAGTAATTCATTAACTAAACTCACTTAGTTTCTCCTTAAATTTATGCATCATAATAATGTTACTTTTGTGTGTGTTTTAATGTTAATTAAAGGTTTCCAATATGGCCTTATGCGAAGCTGATTGGGATATGTTGGTTAGTGTTACCACAATTTAATGGAGCAGAACATGTTTACAAACATTTCATAAGACCATTTTACAGAGATCCTCAAAGAGCTTCCACTAAAATTTGGTATGTTCCTCATAAGAAATTCAATTTCTTCCCTAAACGCGACGAAGATGACATTCTCACTGCTGCTGAGAAATACATGGAACTACATGGTACCGAGGCATTTGAGCGAATGATCGTTAAGGTAATATTATAACATTCACATTTACGTATGTGTATGTATTATTAGGTAATGAATATTGTATGTGTTTGTGGTTGCAGAAGGATAGTTATGAAAGAGGGAGGAGTAGAGGAAGTAATAATTACATGATCTTTGATGATGATTATAGGTACTAAGTTTATTGTACCATGTTACTACTGTGTGGTTTTGGTATGTTACTGATCTTAAACCCGTTTGGTTCCTTTCAGTTTATTAGCTCGGTTTGTGAGTATTATGTCTATGGTTTTTATGATTTACCAGGATTATGTTATGTACAACCTTATGTAACATGTTTTTCGTAATACAATAAAACTTCTATAAATTAATAATGTTGGACCAGATGATTTTATTAATTTAGAGAGAGTATAAATTAATAATTATTATTTTATAGAGAGATTTGCGTAATTTCATAGTACAATTCAAATTTAAAGTAAGAAATTAAAAATAATACTTTAATATTTTTAGCGACAGTTACATATTAGGAAAATTATCGTATATGCAATTTTTAATAATTTTTTGTGTATTTTGAGAAGCTAATGCCATATATTTTTTATGTAGTATGAAAAAATTATAGATGAGTTATACAAAAATATAAATTTATGAATAAAAAATAACACTAGAGTCATATTTTACTAAACTAGTTTAGTTATATTTTATAGTTTTATACTCCCTCTGTATCAGAAAGATTGATTTTCTGAGCAATTCACACATATTAAGAAATAATCAAGACTGAGTAATAAATACATTCTCTTTCTACTTTAACCACTTTTCAATTTCTATAAACCAATAAGAATTCAACAATTTAAACATTTTCATTTAATACTTTTGAAAGTTTACAATTTACTAACATTAATTACTAACAATGTATTTAAAAATCTAGAAAATCAATCTTTTAGAAACAAGAAAAAAACCTAGAAAATCAATCTATTTGAGACAGAAGGAGTATGATTATTAATTTATGTTATTAATGAGACCATATATTTACATTGGATTTAAAAAAAATTATTATCTTATTATTTTATCGAATTGTATCAATTTTTATACTAGCTCAATTTGGAACTGGAATAATTTATTAATTTAGAGAATGTTATGAACCCATTAGATGAATGCCCATTATAGATCCATGTTCTAGAATGTTATAGCTTATTCTCCAAATTAACTTTCTCTCCAAATATTGTATCCTATATATATATTCTATATTATTCCTAGAACAAATTTTTCTTCTCATTCTTATCTATAACAAAGATGTTATTAATTAATTGAGTATTAATTTATAGAGATTATACTGAGTCAACCTCTTACCGAAATTTGAGTTTAGTTCAATTTGATTCGTGAAAATGTGAAATTTGAGTTTGTTCAATTTGATTCGTAAAATGTGAACGCTTGACACTTCTTTTTCATTTACGGATTTAAAGTCAAATTCGTGGGCTCATCTCTATCCGTTATTGTCGCTGTTTCGTACCTTTTTTCTAAAATGTTCCTAATGTTTCAAAACTTTCAATTATTATCTTGTAACGGGCCAGGCTTATGTATAGAATGGGCCGGGCTTAGACAAAAACTTTATTGGTAGTGAATGTGATTTTTTTTCCTTTATAAAAAAACTTTATGAAAATTCAAATTAGACGGGAAAATTAGTTTTATACATTCGCTTCAGCTTGGAAGTTTACAGTTTATGCGATTTGCCTCTGGACGAAGAAGAAAATATGAAATAAGATAGGAAAACAAGATAAAAAATAGGAAAGGTTTTGAAACGCGAGCAAACCAGAGGCGTAGATTCTTAAATTACCAAGAGCCTTTCAAAATCACGCTCCATTCCTAATCGCCGGCGATCGACGGTACACCTTCTACTTCCGGCGAGGAATTTTGTTTTGTTTGCATTGGCGTTGATACGAGATTCTCATCGAGGTTTCCAGATTATTAAGGCTTGTTTCGTCTTCGATTATTGGAATCAGAGGCGGTGATTGGAAAATATTGGTGAATTTTGTGAACAAAGCTAGGTTCTCCGATCTGGTGAAGAAGTGGAGTTTCTGAGGTGGTAAAGGATTTTGGTTAATGTACATTTTGGACTTGAGAGTTTGGGAATTTTTAAAATCTCAATTTTGAGGGAAGCTACTACTAAGCATGGGTTAGATAAGGAATGATTTGAAGGAGAGATTTCGAGTGATGTTAAACGATTTGGTTGAGAATGATTCGAAAGGGAATTAGCTCTTTGCCGTTGCAGCAGCTTCAATGGCTGATTCCTTGAGAATTAGTCTCTCTGATAGAGACGTTGAACAGGTACTATATATACTCTTTATCAGTTATGTGTTGAATGATTGAAAAAGATTGGAAGAACATATAGAAAATAATCGAAGAACCACAATGAGTTTGATGTTATTAAGATCATATTTTTGATGTGACTGTTTTTACTCGGCTATGGTATTAAGAAGTGTATCTCACCTATCGTATAATCGATTCGACAGGCCATCACGTCACTTAAGAAAGGGGCATACTTGCTGAAATATGGACGTAGAGGGAAGCCTAAGTTTTGTCCATTCCAGCTCACAAATGTAAGATTTCTTGGGACGCCATCTTTTTCTCTTCTAGTAATTCTTATATATGAGAGAGGACTCTTTCTATTCTTCTTGTTTGCTCACTTATATTACATGTGAATTTATCATCCTAGGACGAGTCTGCATTAGTATGGTACTCTGGCAAAGAAGAGAAGCAGATTAAGCTAAGTCAAGTCCTGAGAATTGTTCCTGGACAGCGCACGGTGAGTTTCCCTCTGCAATATGCTTGTACAGTTAAATATAACTTAGCGTCTGAAAATATGTTTCTGTTCCATTTCAACTTTTAGCAACTTTGTAAGATGGTCTCATTTCATATTATCATTGCTTCTTTCCTCTTCTTTCTTACCCCTATCTTAGACTCAACCGCTAAAGTTTGTTTCAGCCTACATTTAAGAGATATCCACGGCCGGAGAAAGAATATCAGTCATTTTCGCTCATATGTCCTGACAGGTCCTTGGATTTGGTGAGTTTTCGTGCCATCTAACTAACCAATACCAACAGTATTTAAAGAATGCATATTCCTCTTGACCATGTTGATGATGTTTTTGGGCAGATATGTAAAGACAAAGATGAAGCTGAAGTTTGGGTTGTTGGTTTGAAGGCATTGATTACTCGGGTAAAAGTCTCCAAATGGAGAAACAATATTAAACCTGAGATCACTATAGCGGAAAGTCCAACCCCTAATGCACGAAGAGTGTCTCCATTTGTAACAGTTCTTGTGAGTAACACCACGTTTCTTGTTTTTTTGGGAATTTGAACAAACACCTTATACTTTGCATCATCTTACCACAGGATCAAGTTATTCAACCCTCTACTGAGACTTCTACACAAACTCGGTTGGGAAAAGTGTTTTCTGACATTGTCTCAATAACTGCACCCGCCAATAACAATCAGGCAGAAGCCATTCCCAACAACTTCTTCAGTCCGTTTCCTCCGACTCCTACAAATGTTGAAAATTCAAATTCACGATTCTCAACCAGTGATCCAGTTCGGATAAGTCTATCTAGCGCTGTGAGCACCTCTAGCCACGGTTCATGTCAAGAAGACTTTGATGCCTTAGGTGATGTTTTTGTCTGGGGTGAAGCTATGGGTGAGGGTGTACTGAGCGGTACTGAGAAGTCATTGAACTCCACGACAGAGGATGCTCTTTTACCAAAAGCATTAGAATCAACTATAGTTCTCGATGCCCAAAACATTGCATGTGGTAGGTGTCATGCTGTTTTAGTTACCAAACAAGGAGAGATCTTCAGCTGGGGCGAGGGAAAAGGCGGAAAGCTAGGGCATGGCTTAGAAAAAGATGCTCAACATCCAAAGTTCATTAGTAGTGTCAGAGGAGTGGGTTTCAAATCTTTAGCGTGTGGAGATTTCCATACATGTGCTGCGAGTCAATCTGGTGATCTTTATAGTTGGGGTGATGGCACTCATAATGTCGATCTGCTTGGGCACGGGAGTGAATCAAGCTGCTGGATTCCCAAGAGAGTGACTGGTGTCTTACAGGGAATGCATGTAGCATATGTAGCTTGTGGTCCCTGGCATACTGCAGTAGTTGCATCATCAGGCCAGTTGTTCACATTTGGAGATGGATCTTTTGGTGCTCTGGGTCATGGTGACCGGAGAAGCACAAGTGTTCCTCGTGAAGTTGAAAGCCTAAGTGAGCTAAGAGTAATGAAGGTTGCTTGTGGCGTTTGGCATACAGCTGCAGTGGTAGAAGTGACAAATGAAGCAGCTGATGCAGATCTCTGCTCTTCTTGCGGGCAAGTCTTCACATGGGGTGATGGCGAGAAAGGCCAGCTTGGTCATGGTGACAATGATGCAAAACTACTTCCCGAGTGTGTAACTTCATTGATAAATGAAGATATCTGCCAAGTTGCCTGCGGACATAGTCTCACGGTTTCTCTTACAATTAGAGGACATGTGTATACAATGGGTAGCACGGCTTATGGCCAGCTGGGAAATCCTAATGCTAAGGGTGAATTTCCTGTACGTGTTGAAGGAGGGATAGTAGAGGCTATTGTAGAGGAGATTGCATGTGGTTCTTATCATGTTGCAGTGTTGACATCTAAATCAGAAATTTACACATGGGGAAAGGGATTAAATGGTCAGCTAGGCCATGGAACCGTCGAGAACAAAAGAGAACCCGCGGTTGTGGGGTTTCTGAAAGAAAAGCAAGTGAAGGCTGTAACATGTGGAACCAACTTTACTGCTGTAATTTGTGTTCACAAATGGGTACCTGGCTCTGAACATTCTCTATGTGCTGGTTGCCGCAATCCCTTCACCTTTAGAAGAAAACGCCACAACTGTTACAACTGTGGTTTAGTATTTTGTAAAGTATGCAGCAGTAGGAAGTCTCTGAGAGCTGCTCTGGCACCTGATATAAACAAACCTTATCGAGTGTGTTATGGATGTTTTACCAAGCTAAAAAAGTCGAGAGATTTATCTCCTTCTCCGCCAACTCCACGGGCTAGAAACCTTTTGAATATGCGGAAATCATCAGATGTTTCAGAAAGAGACAGCTTTACTCAAAAGCTCCTTTTAGCTCACTCCAGATTTTCGTCCGCCGACTCTTTATTGCATCGCAGTGAAAGAAAGCACCAGAGACGAGACTTAAAACCGGAAGTAAATAACCGTAATGTCTTCCCTTTCATGAATGGCAATTTACAGCCTCTTGGTTCGCCATTATCAAGAGGATCAACATCTTTGTCCAAAATTCCCAAGAATATGATGGTTAAAATTCCTGGTTCAAGAGCGAGCTCTCGCACAGCGTCTCCTGGTTCAGTAAAGGCAACTAGTCCACGTCGATCTTACGAAGTAACATCTGATGAATCTAAACAAATAAAAGACAGTTTTAGTCAAGAAATGGCTGGTCTAAAGGAACAGGTACTTCTTTCTAACCATCATCTATTCTCATTTATAGATCACTTCAAAGCGACTTAAAAAAAAAGTTTCTATCTACTGAAAATTGAAGGTAGAACAACTTACTTCTAAAACCAACCAACTTGAAGAGGAACTCGATAAAACTAAAAGACAGTTAAAAGTAGTCACTGCAATGGCAGCAGATGAAGCAGAGGAAAACAGATCTGCAAAGGAAGTTATTAGATCTCTTACCACTCAGGTTTGAAAATTATCCAGACTCACTCAACTACATTCGTTTTTGTCTCTTATATCTTATCAATCTCTCATAATGTTACTATGGTTTCTGTAGTTGATGGAAATGGCTGAAAGACAAAAGGATGGTATTAGCACTAACTCAAAGCACATAGACCATGAGACAACAGAGACTTTAACTCAAACTAGTAGTAACCAAACACATATAAGAAGCATGGTTTCTCATGATAGTCAACATGAGAACAACTTAACTAGTAAGAGCTTCACTAATGGGCATAGGAAACAGAATGAGAAGCCAGAGAGAGTTGTGCAAGACGAGCCAGGAGTGTATTTAACATTGTTGTCTTTACCTGGTGGTGGTAATGAACTTAAGCGTGTTCGGTTTAGGTATATATGACTTCTGATCATGTAAATCTAATCTCTCGCCCGTTTTAGCTCACTAAAAGCTTTGATGTTTATTATGCAGTCGGAAACAGTTTACTGAAGAACAAGCGGAGAAATGGTGGGGTGAAAATGGTGGTAAAGTGTGTGAGCGCCATAACATTTTAGTTTCTTAGCTTCAATATATATATATATAGAGGGACTAACAAAAGATATAGCTGACATATAGAATAAACAGAGAAACACATGGATGCAGATTTTTAATTTCAAACATGATGTTTTTTCTTCTGCTGTTGATAGAAAAAAATGTTTCGATGAAAATTTACATTTCATTTATTTTCTCTGAATTAATGATAAGCAAACTCTTAATCAGAAGCAAGCAGTTACTTAAGTGTTGTGTGATTGCACAACTAAGAAAGTTCTCTCAATGTGTATCACTTTTGCTAGATCATGAGTTTACTCAGCTTTCTGCCATGAACTGGAACCAAAAAACTCTTTCTATTTCACTAAAATCAAATTTGTTCAAGAAGACTTATTGGCATAGTAACCAATTATAATTTATAACACTTCCTAAATTTTCAAATTTTCCCAAAAAAGCCATCAGACTGTTTTTAGTAAAAAAGTTTGGTAATACCCAACTTTTTTTTAAGGAAAAAATGTCGAAAAGAAAATATCAGACTGTTTTAGAAAAAAATGTTGGGTAACAAATGAAAACGGAAGAAAATCTTCAAAAACAAAAGAAAACGGAAAATAAATCTAAATTTTCAATTTTCCCTAAAAACTATCAGACTGTTTTAGAAATTCTTTTGGTAATACCCAACTTTAAAAAATTAAAAAAGGAAAAAATGTTGAAAAGAAAAGAAAATATACCAATTAATGTTTTTTTTTTTTGATAAAATTAAAAAAAGGAGTAATGTTGTTCGTGTTGTTTACAAACGGATTGTTTAATAAAATCCTCTCAACCCCCAAACCCCTAATTCTGACATTAAATATTCACTCATCTCTCATTCCATCTCTTTTGTCTTTTCATCTCCCATCTTTCTCATTTCAATCGACACAATTTGGATCGGAGGTATGTTCTTAAAATCTCATTCCATCTCTTTTAATTTTTTTTACATACTTAAAATCTTTGTTTTATTTTCTCGTGTCTGATTTTGTTTTTCTTCAAAAAATTGCTTTCTAGTTTTTGAATCCGTCAATTGTCAGAAACCGCGCTATTTTTTCCCTTCCTTCACATACAAACCCTAATTTCTCATATGGCTTGACTAAAATCCTTAATTTTTAAGTATATCTACGTTGCAGATTCATGGCTACAACAAGACTTAACTCCTCTTACCTCCTTCCAGCGAGCACAAGACTCTATTGCCAGAGCTATCTCCGTCTGAGAGCGACCGTGAAGATAAGTTACGCCAGAACCGTAGCCGCTCCACGTGGCTATCTTGCTGTAAAAGCAAACGACGGTCGAGCTTCGGCGGTGATTGTAGCGGCTACTTCGGTGGAGCAGAAAGAATCGAAAGGGTTTTTTTTTTCTCTCATACTTTGGAGTATTGTATTATTATTTTTTTATTTTATTTTTTGATAAATAGTATTGTATTGAAATTGCATAAAACTAAACGTACAAAGCTATGGCAGTTAAATCTCTAAAGTATCTTCTGAATGATTTACACTCAAAGTCAGACCAATCTTCTTGGATCATATGCATACGGAGAATAGATTCTTGAAATCCATTATTTACTATATTTCTTGTGTAATAATGTCAAAATCTTTGTGTTTTATTGTGTGTAGATGTTGTTTTCAAGAACACGGGATTGGAAAGAGCAGAGAAATTGGGGAAGGATTTGGAGTGGTTTAAGGAACAAGGTTATGAGATTCCAGAGCCAATGATTCCTGGTATAACATATTCTGTTTATTTAAAAGTTTTAGCAGCGAAGGATCCTGAAGCTTTCATTTCTCACTTCTACAACATTTACTTTGCTCATTCCGCCGGTGGCCAAATGATTGGAACAAAGGTAAGAATAAAAGAAACTTTATGCATCAACCTCACTTGTAATTTGGAACTATTTTCTAAGAGTTTACAAGTTTTTCAGGTATCTGAGAAAATACTCGATAATAAAGAGCTCGAGTTCTACAAATGGGATGGCCAACTTTCCCAGTTGTTGAATAATGTGAGGCAAAAACTGAACGAAGTTGCAGAGGTATTGAGCTATTGAACATAACAGTAACAGTGTAGTGAACAAAGAAGATTAATGTTTGTGCATTATTATGGCTAATGTGGATTTTACATTTGAATGGGCAGTGGTGGACAAGAGAAGAGAAGAGCCATTGTTTGGAAGAGACTGAGAAATCGTTTAAATTTTCCGGGGAGATTCTTCGTCTCATATTTGTCCTGATTTGATTCATAAACTCTTTGGATCTTCAAATATTGTCACTAAAAGCCTTTTGCTCACTCATATTCATGTGTAGTTTCTATTAACAAGGGGTGGATTAAATCTTTTGAATTATTTTCAACAAAAGGAAGAATCTATGCTATAGTTTAAGAACCAGAGCTAAAACATAAAATTATTTTTATGTGATACAAACGAGATCCGTTATTAATTACACACTTGATGAGCTTAATAGAAATATGATACAAATAAGATCCGTTATTACACACACAAACACTGAAAACGAATGTAAAAGCAAAGACCTGAGACTATATGTTCTTATTCAAAGTTGAAGTTTTACCTTGTTTGAAGAGGAAACAATGGTTCGACATCTGACCACGATGAAGACGACGCAGCAACAATATTGTATTGAGAAGCTGGAGCACTAACAACCACATTGTTCCTTGATTCTTCCCCTATGATATCTTCCACAGCTCCTTTGTCTTTTTCTTCCTCTTCCTCTTCCTCGTTTTCGCTAACATGCTCATGTGCTTGCATATCTCCAGACGACAAACGTATATTTTCAAGTTCCATCGACACTTCTCTCATGCTCGGTCGTTTCCTCCCTTTTAGATTGAGACACTTCCTCGAAACTTTTGCTGTTGCAGTCACTTGATTCAACATGCAATCATCTCTTATTCTAGCATCAATAATATCGAAGAGTTTGTCTTCTTTCATTGCCTGAATGAAATAAGTTGCCAATGTCCTGTTTTCTTGAGACCGGAAACAAGAAATCGACTTTTCTCCAGTTATTAGCTCCACTAGCACGACTCCGAAGCTATAGACATCACTTTTGTCTGTGAATTGGCTAGACTGAAAATACTCTGGATCCATATATCCCACCGTACCTGAAACTACCGTTGTCAAGTGGGTATGATCCACTGTTACAGATCTTGATAAACTCTTCTAGCTTGTCTTCGTCCACCACTTTGGACTTTTTTACTGCTACAATTCTTCCATCGACAAGCATTCCCTTGTACACAGTACCTTGACCACCCTGACCAAGTATTCTATTTGCACTGAAGTTCTCAGTAGCTTTCTCCAACTCACTAGAATTGAACACTCTTGTCTTCTCGACATTGCCTTCTGTTGAAATCAATTGTTGTTGCAACAATAGACCTCCATTACGCTTGAAGACTTGAAGAACTTCTTCTTTCGGTTTAACCTCCTTTGCTTTCTAATAATTTTGTATAACAAGTATATTCCACCAACAAAGATCAATGAGCCAAAACTAGAACCAATCCCTGCAATCCCAGAAAAGAAAGCAAATTTTAATGGTAATATAAAGTTGATTATATATCATTGTT
>VBRH01000238.1:53357-66496 GCA_014578085.1 Cardamine resedifolia | reverse complement strand
CTACAAACCCTGTCTTTCACGAACGCACGAAGCACATCGAAAAGGACTGTCACTCAGTTCGTGAAAGACTTGATCGAGGGCTACTCAAAACTGCTTATATCAAGACAGCGGATCAGGTTGCAGACATACTAACTAAACCTCTCTTTCCCCATCAGTTTGAACATTTAAAGTCCAAGATGAACCTTCTTAACATCTTTGAAGTCTCTGAGAGGGGCTATTGGATAATAGAAGATTGGTTTAGTGGTTTAGTCTGATATTACATTTTAGTTTAGTTATACCGATTGTATAGTTAAGTGTATATAAACAAAGTGTATAGATCATTTATGAGGGGTAAGAAAAATTCATCTTTCTATAACAAACTTTTCTCTCATGCTTTTCTCGTTCTCAGTCGCTAATAAAGGGCTTCATGTTAGGGTCAGGTCCATAATGGGCCCATATTCACAACACATGAGTTTTCTATTTTTTATTTCATCCATTTTATGCTTTACGGGCCTGAATTTCTTTTTTTTTTAATTATATTTTGAAAATGATCACTTTTTTTGTTTTCTTGGACACACTTAGAAAATGATAAATATAGTCGTCACTACTCGTCAGGTTTATTTATCTGCAAAGAAAGAAAAAAACTACTATTTGTCTATTTATTAATTTGATCTAAACGCCATTCGTACAAAAACGAATACACTCACAGTTATCCACACTTGCTAATTATTTTGGTCTTCGGAAACGTCAAGACATGGGTTTTCAACGATTGAATTTACAAGGGTTGTCTTACTATTTTACGAGTTTCTAGAACGAAAAAGACACACTGTATAGGGGAACTTTTTTCTCAAGTTTGGATTTTGTATCTATGAAATCAAAACTATGTTCGATGAGACTTATTATTATGATTGCTGCCAAATTCATATCGAACTCAAAATCAATTACTAAGAAAGAAATAGTGAAAAGAAGGATACACCGGTCGCCGAAATATATAAAAAAAAAAACACGAAACACACAGTGAAAGAATAGTCCAAGAGCAAAATGAAATCTAATACGAGGATCCTTATTTTCTTGTAAACTAGATCATCATCGGTTCTAAAACCACAAACCATCTTCATTCTTATTCGGACGTGGCCGAGATGAAAGCACTTCCAGGTTGACGTTTAGCCAATGGCCCATGGTTAGACAGAAACTGCAACACAAACACAATTATTCAGAATCAAATCAAGTACCCCAAAAAAAACAACATTAAAAACCCTAAAAAAACTACTATATGAAAATCACACAAACCTTAGCATTAACACCATCAGGAACAATCCTCTTAGACTGTCTTAGCCTAGTGTAATCATCACGGTTAAACTTAGTAAATCCCCTGAAAAAAAACAATAAATCCTCAACTCAATAAACAACACAAAAGAGAGAAACATAAACCCTAATCATCATCATAATCAAAAACATACCATTTCCTGCTAACAATAATCTTCTGACGACCAGGGAACTTAAACTTAGCTCTTCGAAGAGCTTCTTGAGCATGTTGACCATGATTATCTTTACACCTAACAGACAACAAAACCTGACCAATAGCAACTCTAGCACAAGTACCAAGAGCTTTACCAAAAGCACCTCTCATCCCAGTTTGAAGCCTATCAGCACCAGCACAAGAAAGCATCTTATTGATTCTCAAAACGTGAAATGGATGGACCCTAATCCTCAAATGAAAAGCATCTTTCCCAGCTGATTTCACCATGTACTTGTTACAAGCAATACGAGCTGCTTCAAGAGCTTCACTTGAAACGTTTTCTTTCTCCCATGATACCAAATGAACACAGAATGGAAACTCATCTACTCCTTTCCTCTTCATACCAACATCGTAGATCCTTATTTTTGGATCTGGCACTCCTCTGCAGTATCTTGATTTCGGATATGGCTTTCCTTTTATCTGACGGTAACATCTCGCCGGTCCTATACAATATCAGATTCTTCATATCAATGCCCTTCAAATCCAAATCCAAATCCAAATCGAAAACCTAACGATTAACGAATTTGAAAGGTGACAAGAGAAGATTGACTTACTTCGCCCCATCGTCTTGCTTCTGTTTGATCTTGCAAAACCCTAGAAATTACAAATGCGGCGCTGTGATGTTTTATTTATAGGTTGGAAGAGAAACAAACCCTAGATTAAGAATACGTAACTGCTGAGCTAAATTAAGGGCCCAATTGGATATTTGATGCTCGGTCCAGGCCCTAATCTTTGACTTTGACTTTGTAGCTTCTTATGTGAACACGTATTTTATTTTCGGCTAGGTCAAAGAAGAATGAAGAGAAAAATATCTTATCTTAGCAAATTTGTAGCCAAATTTTTGTGTTCTTCTAGACTTCTATGCCAGATGGTTTATAAATCCATTCACATCAAAAAGATATATGTTATCAGTTCATTCTCTTTTAAAAGGTAATTTATTTTATTACTGTGTAATATTTTTATTAGTTACTTTTATGGGGTTAACGAGGGGAATAGACACATAAGTTTATTTTGTTATCTATATACACATAAGTTTATTTGTTTCATATATTTTTAAACATTAATACCTGAAATAGTTTTCTTTTTTAAACGGTAATCTATTTTACACTTGGTAATATTATTATTTGTTTTTTTTGTTTCACTACCTTCTTACCATTTAAGATTTATCAAAAGAGTCTTATTTTCTCATTCTCTATATCATTTAGAATTTGATTCTATAAACACTAAAATCTAAAACTATAGCTTTGAATGGTAGTAGTTTCTACTATGGTTTTTTTATTTTTGAAAACCCACTTAATTACACATTCATGATTATGAAAAAATTGAATTCCCTGAAAAATAAGGAATCTAGATTCTATGAGTTTTTGAAAAATTCTAAACAAAAACTAAAAACCATATTTCTGAGAGTTTTTGAGTTTGTTTGAACCAGATATTTGTTTTTAATTTTTTCATTTGTTTTATTTTTCTCTTTTGTAAAATCCAAAAACCAAAAACTATAAACTAAAATCTAAAAACCAAAATCTATAGTCCAAATACCACTAAAAAACTATAGCCTTGAATGGTAGTAGTTTCTACTATAGTTTTTGGTTTTTGATTTTTGAAAAATTATTTAATTACACATTCATGATTATGAAAAAATTAGATTCCCTAAAAAATAGAGAATCTAGATTCTATGAGTTTTTAAAAATTTCTAAACAAAATCCAGAAACCATATTTCTGAGTTTTTGAGTTTGTTTGGACGAGATATTTGTTTTTAATTTTTTCATTTGTTTTATTTTTCTCTTTTGTAAAATCCAAAAACCAAAAACTATAAATTAAAATCTAAAAACCAAAATCTAAAAACCAAATACCACTAAAAAAATCTTAAACATTCATGGACATATAAGATGTTGTGGTTGTAACTGTTTTAATAACAAAATAAAAAGATAACCAATAAAACTAATTCGCGGGTTTTCTAAATGCTCAATAATCAAATAGGCCATGAAAATAGTTTTTATTGGTTGATATCCAAATCGACAAAGATATTTATTATTATGAGTAAAAAATAACAAAAAATTAAGCAAGATTGAAAATCTTCATGAAGAAGGTTTGAAAAAGATAGATTTGAAAAATAATTCATTATGTCTTAGGGTTTCTAAGAAAAGAGACCAAATAAATATATTCTTATTTTTAATCATTATTAATTTGTAATATACTATTAATTTAAATCCATTACCAAAAAAGGAAATATATTATAAATTTTTAGAAAGTGGTGTGCATGGAGGTAATATGTTTTCCTAAACCTGAATTACAAATAGTTGTGTCATGGAGTATGAAGTTTTCAAATAATGTTTGATATTGATTTTGCTTTTCGTATCTTACATATTTTTGTTCTATATGTGCACTTTACTTTTTTCTTTTTAATTTAGAGATATATATATATATATATATATATTCATAGACAAGATTATTTTTTTGTTTGTAATAGGGTAAACAGAGTTTTAAATGGATGCAGATGACCAACATTTACGTTATGACAAGATTATTCATAGACATGTACCCCTTTTTACGTTAGCAACAGAAATACACTGATAGGGGTTGGTTGCAACATCACGACATCGTTGACAAATTTCGAGCCAAGCATAGTGGGATGCAAATCTAGTTGTTTCAGCAATTACCATACGCCTATTAAAGATTATCTTGCAGAATTCACTTGTCATACCAAATATGGCTACCACGACCCATATTGTAATAAAACAAGAATTATAAATGAAAGACGCTGCAACGGTATTAGATGTTGCAAGGCAAACATGCCCGATAGGATTCAACAGATTGTTGGTGTCCGAATAGATTCATGACCTGAAGATTACAGGTTCGAATCATGTCTCCGCATAAAGAACAAACAAACAATAGAAAAAAGAATCAATTGGATTTGAAGAGTCAAAGTCAAATAAATGATCATTCGGTGGGGACTGCTCCGCCGACATTGGAACGAGGCCAACCACTGCTTATCACAACCTTTGGTGCTGGTGGAGGTTTGACCTTGACGCCGATGAGGATTAACTATGTGAGGATTAAGGTGCCGGACGTCATCGGCAACGTAAAGATCGTGGTGCACAGTGTGTACTTGCCATTTCCACATATAACACCACGAGAACGAGAAGGTGCAAAGTTGCCTTCTTAACAGACGAGACATACTTTTTGTCTAATGCATCTGATCCCCAAAAGGCTTCACGCTATACGAAACAGTACGGTTGAGCTAGAATGGTTCATCCATACATCAAATGGTTCGTTTGAAAAGTCTCTGGAATGCTATAATAGAAAAGAGTACATGAATCTAGACTACAAAGATAAATGGGGGATAAGTTGTGTATGCGACTACAATGCTTATCTAAGCTATGCAACATGCTCAAGCAATAGTGGTTTCAAAGGCAACCCATACAGTTTGGACGGATGCGAATGTTAGTAATTAATTGTGTTTATAGTTCATGTTTTTACTGATATTTTCTATGAACATAAGGAAAAACTTTCTGATGGGTCCAGTTACTGTGGGGAACACACTTGTGTCAATTTGCAAGGATACTATCATTGTGTTTTCACAAATCATCGGCCACTTGCTATAGGTACGTCGTGGGAATTTTGTATCCCTATTATGCCTGCATACATTTAAAGCTCTTTTACAATGCTGATGACCAACATAGAATTTTCAACTTGGAAGTGAGGTCGATATGTATGATATAGGGAAAAACATCTACCTTCAATTTCTCATGAGTATAGAGTCGATTGATTTCTCATGAACCACATTCAGAAATTCAGATCATGGCCTTCAATTTCGAAGTCTAATAAGAGACACGTCATAATACATATTTAGACAACACAAGATCACATATGAACGATTACTAAATAACTTAGATCAGAACAAAGGCAAAAATCTCAATTGTCTCAAATGGTTTAAAATACATAAAAACTCTGTCTTTTCTACCGCTTCTCGCCGCATAAGCAAGTAGCAGCTTGAAGAGCAAAGTAGGTAAGGATGATGTCTGCACCAGCTCGGCGTAAGCACATGAGTGACTCCATCATCACTTTCTCTTCATCGATCATCTTCAAGACTCCTCCGGCTTTAATCATCGAGTATTCTCCAGAAACCTATGAACATTCATAAACAGATTAGAATCAATATCAATAGAGCCTGACACTGAGAATGTTGTTTGATAAGACTAGAAGTGAGTGAGTACTTGGTATGCAGCAATAGGCAATGGAGATTTGTCCCTCAGAAGTCGTATGATGTCCAAATAAGGGAGACCTGGCTTCACCTGTAACAAAACAAACACTCCAATTTTGGTACCAAACTTCTAGAAATGTTTTACTTAAGATGATGATAAAGGACTTACCAGAAGAATGTCGGCTCCTTCAGCCTCATCTTCACGCGCCTCGATCAAGGCCTCTCTATAGTTCGCTGGATTCATCTGATACCTATTGTTCACCAAAACGTCAGATTGTAACTGCAAGTGTTAACAAAAGAAACCAAAACAAATAGCAAATTCACAATCCATGAGGGTTTAGAGATTTACGTTTTCTTGTCTCCAAAACGTGGATTTGAGTCCAGCGCTTCACGGAAAGGACCGTAAAACGAACTTGCATACCTATTTAACAGAAAATTCATACCGAAATTAGACAGAAAAGCAAGAAAATGCTTCCAAAAAGGCTATTGATAGGAACAAAATGTATATTTACTTTGCTGTGTAAGACATGATGGATACATTCTGAAATCCTTCAGCATCAAGAGCTGCACGAATTGCGCCTACTCGACCATCCATCATGTCACTTGGACTAACAACATCCGCTCCAGCTCGGGCCTAGAGAGCAAGAGAGATATCATTTCCCGTGTGTAAAACAAAAAGTTAAAGCATTCTGGTTCTTTATATTGAAAACATATATTCTAACCTGAGAAACAGCTTGCTTACACAACTGGTGTACCGTTTCATCATTCATTATTACGCCTACAGAGATAAACATGTATCAAAACTCCAATCAAAATGTAACAGAAGGAAGTTAGGTACAAAAATCTTACCATCCTCTCTGACTATCCCATCGTGACCATCAGATGAGTATGGATCCAGAGCAACATCAGTGTAGATAATCTAGCAGATAAGAAGAACATTAATCACGCTTACTGCATTTTTCATCTCTAGGTATATTTAACAAACTGGGATTAGAAATCTTACAAGATCAGGGTACTTGTCTTTGAGAAGACGAATTGTTCGTGGCACCAAACCATTGTCATTGTATGACTCATCCCCAGTTGCATTCTAGAAAACGGAAGCCAAAACAAAGAGTTCAATATATATACAGCTCAAAAACATATGTACCCAAATTTAAGAGAAGTGTATAACACCTTCAAAGCCTCAGGAACTTTAGGGAACAACACAATACTATTCACACCAACAGCTCTAGTCTTTGCAACCTGTTTGCATACAAAATCAGAACTGTACCATAGCGGGCAACGTATAAAGGAATCAATATCAAAACACACAGAACAAACCTCTTGTACAAGACCATGCCTCCATCCAAGTCTGTAGCAACCAGGCATAGCTCCAATAGGCGTGTCTTCCTCACCTGCCATTCTCCAAAAACACATAATGTTTCTTAAATACAATAGACACTCATGAGAGATGTTAAACTCAGAATGCTAAAGAAACAAACCTTCATGAATGAAAAGTGGATATACAAAATTTGCAGGGGAGATATCAGTTTCTTGAAAGGCAGCTCTCACCGCAGGATATGCGCGGTTACGGCGTGGTCGTCGGTTTAGATTCTGAAAAGCATCAGTAACAATAAGCCTCTTAAAAGTTTCGACCTTTGCAGCTAAACATATTGTTCATTACATCAAGAAAGAGACTTTAAACACAAAAATGATCAAAAATCAATCAAAGAAGGAACCTTCATCATATAAACCAAAAGGGTAAAAGCAGAATCATCTGTACAAAGCAATTAAGGTATTAGGATACTCACGAGAGGTTGAATTCTCGGTGTACCAACCGGAGCAGCCGGTTTAGGTGGAACCGGAGGTGCTTCAGGAACATTTCCAGCAGCAACGGCAGCTTCACACTCAGCGTCGCTCATTCCAAGCTTCTTAGCATGTCCATTGCCTGATTCGCTTGCTCTTATGAAAAGATTACGACGTTGACTAGTTGCAATTCGAGTAGAAGCAATACTCACTTTGCTCACATTCGATCTTAAACCGATATAGCTTTTGCAATCGATTCCTTTGATCGAAGGGAAGCTACAAGAGGCATTAAATATCGGTGTAGTAGCCATGAATCTGCAACATACACACAAACACACATTGGAATTTCATCAAAAAATTCCCAAAATTGAGGTTTTTAAGAGAAGACCTGTGATTCAAAAATGCAAGATTCAATTGAAGTTAAGACAGAACAAAGGAATATTTGAGTAAAAGATCAAAGCTTTTTCGTTCGAAATGATAACCCAGAGCAGGAGAAACAGAGCACGTTTGTTGTTATCAAACCTTAAATGCGAAGAAGTTTGTTGGGATTAAGGAAGCTGAGCAAAATGGGTTTAGGAGAAAGATGATAACTTTGGATGATCGCGGATTTTGACAATTGACAAGAAGATAGAGACTCAGTTTCACGCGCTTTGATTGCGAGTATACGAGTTCGAGGATTGGGAAAATTTTGAAGTGGTTTTAGAACTGGGTTTGATGGGCTGGACATTAGAAAGTACGGCCCAATTGAAATTTTAAATTATCGAAAAACGGTTTACAACTTACTATACCAATTTTGGAAACTAGAGTAACCAAAGTTCAAATGTTGTAGAAAAAATAACATTACAATTTGGTTTATAGACGTACATTTATGAAAATAATAAAAATTCATATACAGTAAAACCTCTATAAATTAATAATATTAGAACCGAAATATTTTATTAATAATTATTAATTTATAAAGAGATTTACCTAATTTTTTTAAAAATCTATTTAAAATAAGAAATAGAAGACAATTTTGCCATAGCTTTAGACGTAATTACATGAAACAATCCTCACATCTAAGATGTTTCATAATTTTTGGATGCAATTTTAAAAGATAATATAAACAGTTTTTGATGCATTAAAAAAATATTATAGATAAGTTTCATGAATGGATAAACAATATTAGAGTCACATTTCACTAAAATATACTAATTATATTTTATAAGTTTATATAATTATTAATTTATGATATTGAAGGAACCATATATTTACATAGAATTTTTTTAAAAATTATTATTTTATTATTTTATCGATTTATGTTAAATATTATACTAGTCCAATTTGGAACTGAAATTTTTTATTAATTTATTGAGTATCAGTATATAGAGGTTCTACTGTATAAGTGAGGGCCTTTGGTTGATTACCATTTGACTGGCCGCTGGTAAAGATTGCAATTTTTATGAATGGCCTGAAATATTGTAGGAGTTTTAGAAAGGAAACAAAAAAAAAATCTAGGTTGCTAAATTGTATTTCTTTCCAAATTGATTTTATTTTCTCTGAAAGACTTTTTCACAAGCATAATCGTTAGTGAAATCATAAAAAGGATCGTTGTCTTGAACTATTACGACAGAAGCGCAAGCAAGGGCTTTGGATTTGATTATTTGGCTTCACTAAAAACGGAGCCTCCTCTTCATTTCACGATCCAACTTGAAAACCCACATTCAAAAGTGACACATTTTACAAAACACCAATGTATAAAGCAACAATATATGAACATATATATGCCGGCAAAAAAAAAAAATATATATATATATATATATNAATCGAGCGGAGTAGCCTAAAACTGTGAGATTGTGACAAAAAAAAAATGAAGGGTATTGGATAATAGAAGATTGGTTTAGTGGTTTAGTTGTAATATCAGACTAAACCACTAAACCAATCTTCTATTATCCAATACCCTTCATTTTTTTTTTGTCACAATCTCACAGTTTTAGGCTACTCCGCTCGATTCAACTGGCGAATCCCTAACTTGCAAATTTCGTCATGAGCACAGGTGCATCTCTCTTTCTCTCTTCTCCTCATTATTTCTTTTTCTTTTTCTTTGTTCGATTTTATCTGGAAAAATGAGCTCAAGAGGATGAAAAATCTGGTTTTAGGCATCTGCCAATACAAGATTTATGAGATATATTAGCTGTTAGAGTCAATCACTGCTAATTGATCATCAATCTCCAATTGTATGTAGAAATTAATCCTTGAATTAATCTGCAGAGATATCTTTTTCTTGTTGGAGACAAGACAAATGTTGATTAGTTTTGCTTATAAACCCTAGATCGAGGGAGGGTTTATAGTTTTTTCACACAACTGTTATATCTTCTTTTGGTTTTAATCAATCAATACTAACTTATTCACAATTTTTGTCCCATACTAACTTATGCACCTGTAAATGAAGTTTCATTTTGCAATTTATAAGAGCTGATTTTTATGTGTGGCAGGTGGAGCATTTGGAGGAAACAGAGGATTAAGACCAATACCACCCGAAAAGGGCATTTTCCCTTTGGATCACTTACACGAATGCGATGCCGTATTCTTCGATTTTGAAACTTTTTAGATTTGATGTTTTGGTTATCTTTCATTTATTCACTTAGCAGAGCATTGGTTTTCAGGAGAAGAAAGAGTATCTTGGTTGTCTCAAGTCATCAGCTCACAAATCTGAGCAATGTAGACATCTCTCAAAGAAATATCTCCAATGTCGAATGGCTAAGTGAGTCCTTTTTTTTTACTTTGTCACCATCATATCGATCGAAGACAACGTTTTAATTTCGTAATACTGATTTTGCTTATTGTAGGAACTTAATGGCAAAGCAGGATATGACTGAGCTTGGATTCAGTGGTGTTAAAGAACTTGATTCCACTGAAGATAAGCAATAAAAGAGAGTACTGGAAATTGAAGACTTTTAGCCTCATTTTTGTAAACATTGATTCACTTGAGATTTTAGCATATTTAGGATTTTAGGTCCTAAAACGTAAAACCAAACCACTTTCAAACTATATGCTTCAGCTTGTCACTAATTTTAATCGTTATATGTATTCTGCTGTGTATTAAAAGCATTATACTAAGTGTCATACAGAAGCAAAGTATCGGCTTCGGGTCATATTCGTCTGTAGAGTTTTCTGGCTAAAGAATATTAATTTGTGGACATTATAGTCCACTTTGATTGCCCTTATCTGGTCGCAGAGAAAAAAAAAATTAGTACATGATAAAAAAAATATTATTTCTTACACTTTATAATTCATTTCCTCGACCCATTTGTTCGGGTTTTAATTAATCCACTTTACATAATTTTATCACAAAGTAATCTTTGATTGTAATTAGAGAAACATTAAACCACCATACGTGTATAAAGCATGCGTCCGTCGTACTCGTATTCATTTTGAATTCTTCTTTGGTTTACCGAATAAAAGACGCCTTGAAAGCCAAAGTCAAATAGAACTTTTCCTCCTTTGATTAATTATATCTAATCCAAATTTTCAAAATCGTCGCCTTGAATCAAACCGATTTTTTTTTTTTGGTCAACATTTTTTTCCATTTCATACTTAATTAATATAAACAGAGGATAGTACAGAGCTTATACCGATAAGTATGTCTAATTAACCTTAGATTAGTTTAAACACAAAATATACGTTTCCAATAATAGATACGGCTAATATTCGAAGATGTTTTGGATAGCCATGTTAATAATATTAACGCTATTTCTTGTATCTTCTATGCGTACGTTCGTTTTTTTATTTTATTTTTAACTTCTAGAAGTTCTCTTGTCAAACTTCATCTTTTGTGTCACCAATCGTATCTAAATTTCTATTTTTGAAGAAGAAGAAACAAAGGTAGAATAATTGAGGGTGGCGGAACATGACGCGACTCTTTAGTTGTCAATTTTTGTTATTTTTATCGTTTAATGATTATATAAGTCCAAATTAAAACGAAAAACAATAAAATGATTAGTGTTGCAATAATGTTTAAGTTCAACTATGTAATCAAAAGTAAGCGAAATCCATCTGTCTCAGATCATTAATGTCACGATCGGCATTGTCCTAATACCCACTTGATTTTATTTTACTACTACGTCGCAACGGAAGATAGGAATATATTATAATTTTTTTGTTTGTCAACTTCGGAATATATTATAAAATTATTAGTACTAATTGCCAAGTATATGAAATCTTATTTTTCTACACATAAACGTCATTAGTATGTTTTTAGTTGGTAGTTTATTTGATTGAAGATCTTTTAGGAGACAATCGTAGGTTTCCAAGTTAATAAAATCCTTCTTATACAGCCTGAAACACAAAATTTGTAGGTCGATGTGTGCAAATTTACTAAATCTATACACAATAGAAGAGGAGCTGGACATTTTGAGTCATTCATGCTTAATGAGTACTAGTGAAACTACCTAAATAACAAATTTAACTTGTAAATCTTACAAGTACTACCCAAACAACAAATAATTAACTTTAAACTGTCTTATTTAGTGTAAATAGACTCTCATAAAATCGAAAATGAAATAATACAGAATATGATATTTTTAAATATTTATATATATAATAATAGTAATAATAATAATAATAATAATAATAATAATAATAATAATAATACTAATAATCAAGGCTGTATTAGATATTTTAGTATATTTTTGAGTTAATGTAAGAATATGTCAAAATTATCTGTCAGATGACAAAATTAAAAACAAAAAAAAGTCGAATGACTTTCTGTAACTATGTTATGAAATTAGCTGAAAACAATAATGTACTCTCGATTTTATTATACTTATATAAATAAATAAAAACTAGTAAACATTACTACGATTATATGAATTGTTTGTTTGAAGAAGAAGTTATTCAAAAATGGATCAAATAATTAATTCAAAATTTGTCCACTACCCCACAAACATTTCATATAATTCAATCATTGAAATTCAATATTAGATCTGTTAAATGAGATAACTATTGAATTATCGATGTCAGGAACTGGTGGAACATAGCGTCAGTGGAACGTCGGGTAAGCGGACTGTGGACCGACACATCTTCATTGTTTAGAAGATGATGTTATTAAAAAAAATGTCGAAATAATCACACTCTGAATGCATATTAATTTATATATATATATATATATTCATATTCATATATCACTATTGTGATTATCATTTAATTTACTATTTACAATAAGATACATGTATTCATAGTCAAATATATAGATTTATATAGGTTATTCAGATTTTTATTTATATTATTAGAAAACTTAAACAATAATATTTTTAAAAATAAATTAAAGTAAAATGTTAAAGATGATTTTCTTAAAAAATCTTGTGCTAAATTTTTGTTTTTATCTAAGTTTATATGTAAATATGTGCAACAATAATACTATATGGTCGTAAGATTATAATTTAGAATAGCTCTGTTTCATGTTTTTTTTTTTAATAAATTGCAGGAGTTCCGGATCTTTGGCCTATAATTTCTTTCGGTATCTGGAGTTAGTCTTTAGAACATTCCAATTTTAAAAATGCATTTTCATTGTTTAAACCTGAAGCACAAGAAAAACAATATACTTGTCGTACCACTATACTATCACAGTTCTTTTGGTAGCTTTGTTTCATGTTGAGTTTTTTTTTTTTTTTTTTT
>VBRH01000238.1:39622-50690 GCA_014578085.1 Cardamine resedifolia | reverse complement strand
GTCGATCGACACAGACCATGTGTGTCGATCGACACACACCTTACGACTCCACATGTAAGGCATGCTTGTGTCGGTCGACACACCCCATCTCCAGATTATGGATGTTACATCTAAAATCCATCATGGACTATGGGGATGGGTACGAGTGAGCAAACTATTCGTTATATTAAATTGTGATGACTTCATAAAACCCCTCATACTATTTAAACTAACTCTAAATCCACCTAAACTTTTGGTCTCATCACTAATCCTCCAAACTTTTCCAAATCAAATTAATTCTACAAATTTAACAAAATCTATTGAATTGCGTTTAATTAACTAAATGCGTTTAGAAAATTGCATTTGCATTTAGAAAATTGCGTTAGAAAAAAAATTTCAAAAAAGTCAAAAATAATTTCCGAAAAAATCAGAAAAATCCAAAAAAAATCTGAAAACAATTTAAAAAAAAAATCTGAAAAAAATCTGAAAAATCTAAATTTCAAGAAATATGAAAATAATTTCAGGCAAAAATCTAAAAGTTTTAGTAAAAAATTTTAATTAACTAAAATGAGTTTAATTAAAAAAAAATTTAGAAAATCTGAAAATTTCAGATATTCATTTTAATTTTACGGTAATTTTTATGAAATCTGAAAACAATTTCAGAAAAAAAATCTGAAAATTTCAGGAATTTTTTTTAAAATTGTTAAATCTGAAAAAAAAAATTTCCTAAAAAATTATCTTAAAATAAAAATGGGTGTCTGAAATTTTCAGATTATTTTCTGAAATTGTTTTCATATTTCTTGAAATTTTAGATTTTTAAAAAATTGTTTTCAAATTTTTTTGGATTTTTTCAAATGTTTTCTGATTTTTTCGGAATTTTTTTGAATTTTTTGAATTTTTTTTTTCTAATGTAATTTTCTAAACGCAAACGTAATTTTCTAAACGTATTTTAGTTAATTAAACGCATTCAACAGATTTTGTTAAATTTGTGGAATTAATTTGATTTGGAAAAGTTTAGGGATTAGTAATAAGGCCAAAAGTTTAGGTAGTTTAGAGTGGGTTTGAATAATATTAGGATTTTATGAAGTAATCTCTATTAAATTTGATACAATAATTATTTATGATTTGTTTTGAGTATTCAAGATTTCAGATTTGAATGTTGACAAAATAATGATGAGTACAGATTCATACTATATTGACAAAATAATGTTGACAAAATAATGATGACCGTCTGGATACGGATTAGTTTTTTTACTATATATTTAGATTCATGTTGAATCTATATATACTAATTTTTATTTTCATTAATTTTACCAAATACTTAGAAAATATTTTTTTTTAAATTAATGTTTCAATATAAATAATTTTCGTTTTTAGGTTTGTATAAAATAACTAACAACCAATAAAATTTCATCCATCGTTTATTAATTGCTAATATTGTTTAAATATTTTAGATCAGACTTACAAGTGTATGACTATCGATAACCACATAAAATTTATGGTGTTCCTGACTATTTATTATGTGCTAGAATCATATGGATCAAAATATAAAAAATATAAGTCAATCTGTTTGTCGTTAATTAGTTTTAATTTATAAACTCATTAAACTTAGTATGGTATTAAAAATGACATGATCATTTTGACTCGAAATCGACCTCACCTAACTGTAAAATTGGTCTAACAGATCTAACCTAATATTAAACAGATGATACGAAATCTCAAAATTAATGACTAATTAAAGGCATGTACAAATAAGGACTAATCCACTCTAATAATTAATTTTACATCAGAATCTCATGAAACTTAACTTAGTATTATCTTCCAATGATGGATATATATTTTTAAAAAACTGTAGTAACTTCTAATCTTGAAACACACACCGTTGTTCTTGGGAAAAATTGTTATCTATCATCGATTCGCATATATATATATATACTCTTTTCGCGTTAACTTTTTTACAGTATCTAGAAGTCATGATCATATGTAGAACCATCACCTATAGACACAATTTATAATATATGGTATTTTGGAGAAATTTCTTTGATGATTTATTAGATGAAATCATGAAATACAAGGGTCCGGAATGGGACCGGTAATATAAACCCACTTGGATCAAATTCTTATTTTTATTTCTGTATATATTCTTTGACTTGTAGTACGATTGAAATGCCTTTTAATAGCGTAACAAACAATTTAAAGACAAAAAAAAACAAAATAGTATCATTATCATTAATCCCACTAGCATTTAATTAACCAATTCGAGTAATATAAATCATATAATAGTAACTAAACCAAATAAAAGAGGACACTTATCAATTCACATGGGAACAAACAAATATGAAAACCTAATAATGAAAAAGAATAATTTCCCATTAAAGAAAATAGACACTTTTCTTTTCGTTTTTCTTCATCATCATATTTGGTCTTTTACTTTCCCTTTTTACCCATCCTCTTTTTCTTGTTCCCTATTTTACCCTTTTCTACATGAACAGTTCTGATTGTAGCAACGTGTAATAATTAGCTGCTTCATCCTCAAGCTCCCAAAGCCCATCACCAAACCCATCTAATAAACTAAACCCATTAACGTAATCCTGATTAGTCTCATTGTTAATCATCTCATAATTACTCCCGCAAATTTCAATGTTAGGAATCCCAAGTTCGTCGTCGGAAGCTTCTAGAAGATGCTTCATCACTTTCTCCTTGTCTTCTTCGTACTCTTCTTCTTTCGAAGTGTAAGAAGAAGATGAGGAGGAGCAAGAAGAAGAGAGAGCAGGCTTGTCTTCGAAAACGGCAGCGTTTTGCTCTTCCGTAGAGATTTCTTGTTGAAGAGTGATGATTAAGGAAGTTAAGTCGTTGTCTGCTTCATCTTCTAGTTCTTGAACTTGATTGTACGAGGAAGAAGATGAAGAAGGCTTTTGTCTTTTTGTTTCTTCTTGTTCTTGCTCATCTCTTTGGCGCTTCAATGGCGATAATATTGTTGTCTCAGCCATATTTTGGAGAAGGAGAGAATGTGAAAACAATGGTGTTGAGAGGTTTATTTAACTTTTTAAATCGTAGAAGAGAGAGAAAATCGTGGGGGTGATGAGAGAGAGGAGGAGTCTGCAAGTGTTTATATAGAGTAAGGTGGTGGTCAAAATGGGGTTTTAATTTTTAATAAAAAATTAATAACATGATTTAGTGTCAAACGAAATATTAATAAGAAGTAATTTGTTGGTTCGTGCATGTCAGGAGAGAGACATGTGAATGCTTTTCCTTGTTCGCATAACCCGGAGAGAAATTTTAAATACATGGTCTACGATTATTTTTTATCATTAAGATTCAAGATTATTATATTAGTCTTATTTATGTTATAAAAATAATAGATCTACTTGAAAATAAGTTGAATGTGTATATATTGACAAAAGATATATATATATATATATATACTTATGAATTTTGGGACAACCAATACATAGTATAATTTAGTGCTATTATTGTGTCACCATATGAATATAAATCTGTAAAATGCATGGGAAAAAAATATCAGGGCTGGAATTATGAAGTAGTAGATATTTCCGACAAAAGTAATAAAAGTTCATAAATAGAAGTACTACTAGTGAGAAAATGTGTTCAGTGTGGACTGTATATTGTAAATGCAGTGGCCTAACATTTTGTAAATGATGATGAAGATGCTCTTTTATTATTTACTACCCATTCATTTAAAAATATATGATGTTTTAGATATAATCACATAAATTAAGAAATTAATTTTACTTTTTTTAAATATCATTTTATAAAAAAAAAAATTTTATCTAATTATAAAAAGCTATAAAATACTATTGATTACAGATGATTCAATAAAATTAAAAATTACCTAAAAATGAAAACATTATATTTTAAAATAAAAAAAATCATTTCAAAACATTTTATATTTTGAAACTAAAGAAATAATATTTTAGTTTGTATATTATTTTCATTGTATTTTGTAAGAGAGACAAAAAAAAAAAGTAATAAGTAATTGTAAGAAATAATATTTTAGTTTGTATATTATTTTCATAGTATTTTGTAAGAGAGACAAAAGAAAAAGTAATAAGTTGTTGTCGTATAGATTTGGTAAATAATCTTTAAGATGTATCTGCCGTTGGATAAGCGTTCCAGAAGGAGCTTGTTAATTACGAGGGATAATCGAACGGTCGTGGTTTTACGTCTGTGGCTTGCACATGGATGGTGACAGCCTCTCATTGTTTTTCTTTTTGTCCAAGAGTCTTATCGGTTACATGGACGATGTAATCAATCACCACCTAAACTATATTGTCTCTTAAACGTTGGGATGGTTGTAACTTGTAACAATAATATAATACTCATTCCGCTTTATAATAAGTATAAAATTTTTTAAACAAAAACATGAATATTAAAAACATGATTTTTATTCTAAAAGTTTTATTTAATATATAAAAAAAAATTTAACTAATCATAAAAAAAATTGCATGTTACTGTTGGTTACATATAATATTCAATAAAATATAAATTAAATAGAAATATGAAAATATTATATATTTTGAAAAAAAAAAACTTTTAAACATGGAGTAATATGTATTATCAAACGTTTTTGAAATTGATCGTTCTGATATATATAATCGTTAAAATATGGAAGTAGTGACAATAATATGCCGACAAAGAAAAACCTAGTGGCAATAGTTTTTTTTTCTTTTTTAGTACAATAGCTGAACCAGTCATCTAGAGAATGTTACATAACTTTGAGTTTAATTAAAAAGATTGGTCGTCATCGGTTCTAAGGATATTCAGATGTGCTAATTAAAAACGAAAGTGACAATTAGTTTTTTTAGTTATTTCTTCTTGTAAATAAATAAAACTGACATATATGATGATATATTTTATTTATTTTTTATATGATGCTATTTAGCATATGCTAAAATATATAGTTTTTATTTTTACTTATTTACGTCTATGTAAAAGGCAAATAACCAGTGTATTTGGTGACGTTAAAAAGAAACCACTATCTTTGGTTAACAACGCTTTTTAATATAATATATTTTTTTGTCAAGAAAACAAGAACCTTAATCACCTCTATAATCGATAGAAAGGAAGGTACGCATCTTTTTATGAACAAGATCTACGAAACTTGTGTTTTCAACGTCGGTACGCTTTTTCTTTTCTTTTTTGGTAAGAAATTAGTACACAATTTGAAAGTTATTATTAAACCAGTTTCAATTTATACTAAAAGTAGGATGCAAATAAAATATTAATATACATAGTAATATTAATTTTATTTGTACAACTGATCAATTAATTTTGTAACTTTAATTTCGAATGCGGAAACTTAAAATAAAATGAAATTGTAAAGAAAACAAAAATACACGAGTACTACTATTATATTTTCTGCTCAATCGAACCGACTTTAACCCCAAAAAAATTTCGAAAACAGATGGAAAAAGCAAGGTACAATAAATTAAAATATAAAATAGCAAAGAGAAAAAGAAAAACGAGAGGTGACTCGTGAGATGATGAATACTACTACATGGTTCGAGGTAGGGTTTACACAAGTGGGGTTTTGTTTGGTTTCTTTATACACTTTGTCTTGCTTTTCTCTTTTGTCCTTTCGCTTTACTTTTCTTAGCCTACCCACTTTTTTCGCTCCTTATCGGGTAAGAGCATATTTTATTTACATTAGGATATATGTATTTGTTTTATACTCAAACAAAATTATATATTTATATTTATATTTTTTTTAAAGGATAAAATATTAAATTTTAATTTTAGTTATTTAATTATTATAATATCCAACAATAATATATAGTAAATAAAAATATAAATAACATAAGAGATGATAAAATAAAATAAAAATATAATTAATACATAAAATTAAAGGTAAAAACTTAAAATAAAGTTTTCGTAGAAAGAAAAAATACTTAACACAACATAAACTAGTGACTTAATATCCTGGTATATCACTTCTCGATCCGTCAAGATTGCTAAAATATTGCCCAAATAAAGTAGATGCAGCCAGAGCTTCTAGATCGGCTCTTTTCTTTAAGATTTTTTGTTGTCGAGCGTGAAAATATGCATGAATGTTTGGATCTTCTATGGTATTTAAGTTTTTAAATAAAAGTTTATCTTCTTTCTTAATTTATTTCAATGCATCATTTTTACTTTGAAGCTCCAAATGGTGTTGTCTCTCAGCACTTGTCTTTTTTAATTCTTCTAACGTTTTTTATTGACGAGCCACAGAAATTGCACCTATCAAAGCCAGTATTGAAACCCTAAATATTTTTTTCCATAAAAAGCATTCGTCTCAAAAGATATGAAAGATCTCCCTCCAAACCGAGATACTATTTCACATTCGTCAATCGAGTCACAGGTATCTACCGAATGACTCTATGAAATTACGTCGATACTTCATAAAGTTGTTTATTTCCTTCCTCCAAAGTCTTGATAACAACTGATATTTGATCATCGCATTTTCTTTTCAATTTGGATTTTTTTACTCCAATTGGTCGTTGAGATGGAGATCCGCCAATAAAATCGTTTTCATCATCCAAATTTTTTGAGAAAATGAAGCCAAACCTGGAGATGCTTGTGTACCAACATCGGGGATTGAATTTTCTGATTCTGAAGATGTATACCCGAAACCACATGGATTTGGAACTTGTTTTGAAGGGGTGGCAGCAACTTTAAATTTTTCAAAATTCTTGATAATGTTAGATACATGATCAAATCTCCAACCATATTTGAACTTTGGATCTTCCATTAGCATTTCTTTTGCTTGATTGAACTGTATAAAGTTAAAAACATCAATAAATTAATAGATATTCGACAATAGTAAGTAAACTGAAAACTTATATATATTAATATTTTATAAAAACTCATGTATATTAATACTCACAATATCATCATTTAAAGTACCACTAGGACGTCGACTTTCACATTATTTGATGCATGCATTTAGTTTTCTTGATGTTTTCTTAATAATTTGAAATCGGCATTTGATTGATTTTTTGAACCGTTCATTCCAAGTTGCAATTTTTCCATTCTCGAAAGCTTTCACCACACGATCCCAAAACATTTTGGATGTTTGATAAGCCCTCGTTATTGGGTCTTGAGAAATTTCCATGTAAACTTGAGATAGAAATTTATCTTCTTCTTTTGTATACCCGGAAGAATGAGAACCATGTTCAGACATTTTTATTAGAGAATGAAAGAAAGTAAATGTTTATAAAAAGTTATAGAATGGTTTCTTCGTTGTTAATGGAAATGAATAATCTATGGAGCTATTTATAGATGTTAGAGTCTCTCATATTTCTCAATCTAAGAGATGATTTGGCAACACAATGACAAAATGTTTGAAAGCTTTCACATTTTTTCAATCCATTATGACACGATTTTACTAAACAATGACAAAGTAATTTAAAGCTTTTCACATCTTTTAACCTATCATAACCATATTTTAATACACAATGACAAATTAATTTAAAGCTTTTCAGATTTTTCAATTTATTATAACAAGAATTGACAATACAATGACAAAGTAATTTAAAGTTTTTCACATCTTTTAACCTATCATGACCAGATTTTAATACACAATGACAAATTGATTTAAAGCTTTTCATATTTTTTAATCTATTATGACAAGAATTGACAATACAATGACAAATTAATTTAAAGCTTTTCACATCTTTTAACCTATCATGACCAGATTTTATTACACAATGACAAATTGATTTAAAGCTTTTCACATCTTTTAACCTATCATAACCAGATTTTAATATACTATTGTCGAATATCTATTAATTTATTTTTTAAAATCTGGTCATGATAGGTTAAAATATAAGTTTTTAACTATTGTCGAATATCTATTAAGTTTAATAAAAATGTAAAAAACTTTATATCACTTTGTGTAATAAAATCTGGTCATGATATAAAGTTTTTTACATTTTTCAATCTACTATGACAAGAATTGACAATACAATGACTAACTGATTACAAAATTCTTTAATTTTTTATAAATACCACTAGAACTCCACCATGTTAGTCATAAAATTTATATACATTCTTATCATTTTTTTCACTTTAAATTTTCTCTCTCAAAATGAATTTAAATTTTAATATTCCATTATATTCTCATAATTAATCATCTTCTTTAGATGACGAGGATGATAATGATCAATATTCTTGACCAAGAAGAACAAGCAATACACATTGATATCGCTAATAACACCTCAATCATCCAATACCTTCGCACTCAACAAAACAACAATAGCATCCACGGCAGCTCAGTTCAAGGACGCTCTTTCATATACCGTGACCGAGAAAGTGCGCATAATAGATTGTTTAATGATTATTTTTTGGAGTTTCCGGTTTATAATGATGCTATGTTTCGCAGAAAGTATCGTATGTCTCGTTCCCTATTTCTTCGCATTATTAATACAGTTGAAAGTCATGATCTCTACTTTACACAAAAAAGAGATACAACTGTTAGACTTGGATTATCATCCCTTCATAAAGGAACATCTGTTTTTCGAATGCTAGCGTACGTTCTACTAGCAGATGCCACAGACGAGTATGTTAAGATTGGTGAATCAATAGCAATCGAAAGCATGAAGAGATTTTGTTGAGCCGTAGTGGAAATATTTTCGGAGCACTACTTACGATCACCAACAGCTAACGACGTTGCTAAGCTTCTTTACATTGGTAGAAAAAGAGGTTTTCCAGGAATGTTAGGTAGCTTGGATTGCATGCACTAGAAATGGAAAAATTGTCTTACCGCTTGGGCTGGACAATATGCAGGTCGTAGTGGATCACCAACTATAATTCTTGAAGTTGTGGCAGACTATGATCTTTGGATATGGCATGCGTATTTTGGAATGCCAAGCACCAACAATGACATCAATGTGCTAGAGTCTTCTCATCTTTTCTCTAATCTTGCGCAAGGTATTGCTCATCCTGCTCATTATGTCATTCAAGGCAAAGAGTATAACATGGGTTATTATTTGGCTGATGGTATATATCCAAAATGGTCCACCATATTGCAAACTATTCACGAGCCAAGGGGTCCAAAAAAGAAATATTTTGCTACACAACAAGAAGCATGTAGAAAAGATGTAGAGCGTGATTTCGGAGTTTTCTAATCGCGTTTCGTAATTGTGAAAAGACCGGCTCGTTTTTGGAAAAAAGATGTGATACACGGCATAATGACTACGTGTATAATTTTCATAACATGGTAATCGAGGATGAACGTGATCTCGAAGCGGAAATTGAAGTTAGAAGAGAAGCTCCACCCTCAGAGGTCGAGAATTTCAAGAATTTCTTGCTCGTTATAGACAAATCAAAGACAAAAAATCTCATTTTTCACTATGCAACGCGTTAATTGATCATTTGTGGGGAAATTATACCAATGGAGATGCTTAAAAATGTAATAGTTATCTTTTTAATTTTATGTGATGTAATGCAATGTTCTTTTTATAATAAAAATATTTAATTTTAATAAAATCAAAATTATATTGAACTATTGTTATAGAATAAGAAAATGAGTGAGTCAAATTTGTAAAATTGAAAAGTAAAGAATTTTTATATAAATTGGTTAATAAAATAAATATTATATATCAAATATTGTTTTAAAAATAAAAAATAGAGCTAACTATTGGAGCAAACCTCTGCTCTATTTTTTAAGATCTCTATTTGTAGAGGAAAAATAGAGCCAACCATCGGAAATAGTATAAAAGATACAAATCGATGGTTAGGAGTGAGGGTGACGATTTGGTAAATACTTGTTCCCGTTTGTTAAACTTGTGGGAGGACAGTTTCATAATTTGGTTTGGTTGTTGAATCAACTTAAACATGACATACGAAGAAAACAAAATAAGAGAAATAAGGTCTATTTTGGTAGTGAATGGTGATTCTGTTAGCCGTATTGTACCTAACTAAGAAGATTTTGAGCGAGTGAAATTATTCACAAAATATTTTCCAAGTAAAATATAAGAAACTACAGCTTGAGATATACTATATATTTTTTAAATGATTATACGATTTAGTGTCAAGTGAGATGACAACTAACTATAACGTATAAAAACAAAAAAAAAAAGTTGTATGTATGTATGTTATTAAAAAATACAGTTTTCTAAAATAAAATAAAATAAAAATGAGAGTGGTCCAAAGCGAAGGAAGGTTTTTTGTTTGGGGAAGAAGAGGAAGTGGGGGCACATCTCGTAGCCTTTCTGGAGGAGCATACTGTTACTTGCCATCCCTCTCGATTTGTCAACTTGTCTATTGTTATTTAACTTTACTCCTGTTTTTCTCTATTGTATTTTAGAGATTCCTTTATTTATTTTTTCTCTTATAATTCGTTTTATATGAATATGATAGGATACTTTAAAATTTTAAGATATCGAAATTCGAATTCGGATACGTTAAAAACCAAGATAATCTCAGATACGGTTAAAAACCAAGATAATCTTCATATTGATCTATTTCAAGGATTGATTTCTCTTAAATGCAAAATTATTTAAATCATTTTTATTTGGTTAGTTGAAACAGTAACATACTTTAAGTCCATTAAAAATTTGATGAGTAACTACTGGACAGCTACATTTACCATAATGGATTAATCGAGTGTTGAAAACGGGATCATCCCTATTATAAACAAAAAAAATGTCGTGTCTCGGACATTTCTCTCATTTCCTAGTTTTTTTTTTTTCCCGAATATTTGCATCTCAAGGGTTCTCTAGTCATTTCGTACACGTACATGTGTATGTTACCGTATTACGTGTTGTGTACGTATCTCTCACTTATCGGTTCGAGAGGTGAATATTAAATGTTTGGTATAATAACAAAGGGGGTTGCTCATCGGCATACAAATGAATGGACATGTGCTCCTTCATGATTTTATCCGTTTCTCATTTAATATGAATATGAAAACATATACTAAATGAATAGCAGGAATAGTCATGTGACATTATTATGCTAACTGAGTTATGCCGACGAACTCACAACCTTTATTATTATTATTTTTTGTATTATATTTGGAAACATAATAGATTCAATTAATATTTTTTGAATGAGAGTAGAATGTATATCTTTTTTTTTTTTTTTTTTT
>VBRH01000238.1:24138-39592 GCA_014578085.1 Cardamine resedifolia | reverse complement strand
TTTTTTTTTTTTTTTGTGAAAGTAGAACATGTATCATTATCCCAATCTTGTATAGAAATAATTACTTTTAATTGTTAACAAATCATGATTTAAAATTATGTTGATCATACAATAATATATACATAACAAAGCTCAACCAAAAATCAACCGAAATAGTTACTTGTAGAAAATTTAACTTTCATGTATAATAACCATTAACATTTTCTATGTGTTTATGTGATCGGCTTCTTAATATGCATGCAATTAATTTTTTTTGGGTTAAAAATTTAAGTAAAAAAATTATTAAAAAAAAAATTTGGGTTAAAAATTTAACTAAATTTTTTTTTTTGGGTTAAAATGTGCATGCAAAATTGGCTGCTCTAAATTTGGGGCGGTCACTTTGTAAGTTTGTATATATCATACATGCAATACGATGATTAACCGTTCAAGATAGATTAGATAGTAATATCAATGAACTTGTGTACTTATTTTTGTTGTTTAATCGTTGATGAAATATGTGTTTTCATTTCAAAATAAATATACAAGATCACAAAAAAAAAAAAAAACTAGACACCCTGATATGGATTTCAATATCATATCATCAAAATATTGTACTATTTTAATATATAATTCCATTGGTGACAAGAATAGTTAAAAACAATAATAGTACAAAAATTGATAGATTTTACTTACTAATTATCAATCATAAAACCGATAACAAAAATAGTATAAAGACGGTTCTAACTTTTTCAGTTTTGTTTTTTATTTTTTTGCTGAAAGTTTTTTACTATTTTTTTTGTAAGTATAAACTTAGACTAATCTTTCAAAATCTATAAAAATCTAAATTTTGAACATTAAAATATTTATAAATGGCCAAAAATAATTAGTATTTCTGTGGTAAAACATAAAAGCTAAAGATTTTTTTTTTGCTACTTTATATTCATTCTGTTTAAAAAAAAATTGATGTTTAAGAGATTTTACACAAATTAAGAAAAAAATATTACTATTTCTAAATATTTTATTTATTTTCACCAAAAAATTATTCTAATATTTCCTCCGTTTCATTATATTATATGTTTTAGAAGTTTTTTTTGTTTCAAAATATAATATGTTTTAATGCAACTTTTTATTTTATTGAATATTGTGTGATCAATAGTAACTTACATTTTTTTTATGATTAGTTAAATTATTTTTGTTTATATATTAAATAATGTTTTTAAGAACAATAGTAACTTTTTAATATGCGTATTTTTATCCAAAAATCTAATATTATGAAATAGAGGGAGTATTTTATGAACAATTAATTATTTCAATCAAAGTTAATTGTTTCAATCATTATACTTTGAAGTTTACAATTTATCAATAAAAATAAAATAAAAAATTGAAAATTAATTTCTTTTGAAACAAAATAAAAATTTTAGAACATCTGGAGTACTATTTACAAATATAAACATCTGGAGTACTATTTTGAATTATCAGTCAAATTTAGATACTTTATATAAAAAAAATCGTGTAAATCGAGAGAAAATGTAACGATAAAATAACTCTCTCTCTCTCTCCGCACTTGGTGTAAAAGCCTGATCTGTCATGATGACTCGGTTTCTTCAATATTTGTATTTATTTTACTCTTTTTGGGCCCTATTTATTTATTTTGCGAGCAAAAGAAGTAAAGTATCGATGCTTGCAATAAATATAATTAAAGTTATTAAGAAAATAAAGTAGTATATTAAAGATGTTTCCCGTGAGAATTAATTAAAGTAACCAAGAGTGAGGTTTCATGCTGATGATTTTCAGACCTAATTAGGATCTCATTCACGTGTAAGTTAATTTTTGCCCATTATATCGCAAACCTAACGCTTTAACAATCAATTTCCCTACATAATCAATTGACGATTAGTATGTTGTTCTTTATTTTGACTAGTTAATTAAAGACTCGGTTTAAATATTCCGATTGACGACGAGATCAAATATTTAGATTATTTGTAGTGATTAGCAGCGTCGGACCTGCGTAATTTGAGGTCTAATACGAAACAAAAAAATCGGGACTTTTCGGTATATATATAATAAAACTCTTAGCATTCGATTAATTTTTTTCAATTTCTTGGATCCAAAGTATCCACACCATCTTTGTCAATTCTATTATCATTGGCTTCTTGCTCTACGCTCCCAATTCTAATTCCATCTACTTCTCCTTTCTTAGAAGTCTCACAATGTTCATCATCTATTCTAACAATTTTATCAATTCCATCATCCTCATCTGTTACTGTTCTAAAAGATTTTGGTTTTTTTTTATATACCTCAACATAAAATTGGCTAGAGATCTTATCAATTCTTCTTCCTTCTTTTTTTAGCTCCATCATCACATCATATTAGAAAGTTATTTCATCTTTTCCACATTCAAACGTTGAAATTCAACAATAACAAAAAAAAAATTACAAAACGTAAGACTATAACTGTAAAAATTCTCAAATCAAATAATAATTCTTTTTATCTTTGATATAAAGTTGAGTGTTAACAGATGAATCTAAAAATCAAGTAAGAAATTGACACCAAATCACAAAAAATTATTCTCTAATTCTCACAATCTCATTTGCTCTAAAGCTTCATCTTTAATTCTCTCTCGTGGCCATTATAGTGTTTTTAATTAGCTCCAAAACGTTAATAATTACAACTTTTAAAAAAAAAATTGGACCCTAACATTTTGAGGTCCCATACGCATGTTTAAGTGTGATTAGTAAATAACTTATCTCTAGGTTTTAATCTTTGTGCATTCTAATTATTTTATTGTAAATTGATTATTCCCACGAACTGAAGGTACAACGAGATAAAATCCATATCAGGCAACATAAAATTATTTGCAGTGTAAAAATACAAGGCTTTAATTTATTTTTTTGAGTACCAAAAATTGAGATATTAGAGACATAGAGAATAATAAAGTTGACCCGTATATGTAGCTTGCTGATTTGTATTAGTATTGTTAATTTGTTATTATGTCATCATTTTATATTTAAGTTTACATACGTATGTTATTAACAAAAATATATAATAATAAAGTTTAAATTAGGCAAGGCTTAGATCTATACACATTCATGAATGTAATTTGGACACATGCATCCTATTTGACAGATTCGACAATAGTAAAAATTATACTTTTAACCAAAATTATGTATTTTCCTCCTTATCTTTCGCACTATGTTCGTAAAGGCCTCTTAAACTAAAATAGTAAAATCTAGGACATAGTGCATAATTATGATATAGTAATACCATATTTAGCGGAAACCATCGCAGAGTCTAACACATTATTACATTATAAACTAGTTTAACACTATATAATTAAAAGTAATATAAGCAATATGTATTTGTCAATCGTCATGTTGCTTAAATGCTTACACAGACGATTGTCGAATGCTTGCTCATGAAACGATATATATCCTCTTTTTGCTTAATTATATAATTTATACATATACAATATGTGTATATGAATTGTATGTACATATTCAAAGTAAAAACAATTATATACATGAAAGAATCTGAACTGTTAGAAGAAGACAAATTAATCATGATTCTTTTAAGGTTTCCCAAGAGCAAACAAATTAATCCCTGGTTTTAACCCCCAAAATAAAAAAAACCCTGTTAATTGTATATATATACTCAGTCATCAAGCTTATAAGCGCATATTATATTTAAGTGAACTATGATTGAAAATATATACTTTGGAGAATGGAAGAATTATAATTTTAGTGTAAACAACTAAAATCCAAATATCTTATCAGTAGTTTGCATATATATTCTCAATCAGAAATATATATATATATATATATTCTGATTTTTAATTTCTCGTGCCGACATGTAGTATTAGGAGTAGGAAAATGAAAATGAAAATGAAAATAAAAATAAGAATAAAAATAAAGAAGGGATTCGGTACAATTACACCGGTACGTGAGGGAAGAAAAAGTGACATCCATGTGAGGTTAGTTTGCAGTATGCACCTAACCGTAATCTTCATTCCACCACATTGTTGTGTCGCTTACATCTTAAAAGATTTTGAATTTATCTTTATGATATACGATGAACGTACGGTTCTACTTTTTATTTTTTATTTTACGGTTTCTAACTATTACTACGAAAAATAAGTTTATATATAATATATACAGATTATCAAGTAATTATTGGTCTAGTGACTTCTTTGAAAAAATTAGATCACTGATAACGAGGTCACGAGTTCGAATCTAGATGAATATTTCCAAAAGAAAAATCTAAATGTTGCCTCCAACCCCACAAAAATTAAATTTTCTCTGAACTTCACGGTTGTAAAATATATATATATATAATATTGGTTTGGAAAATCTTAACCGGTCCGTTAAACAAAAATTACAATAGAAAATATCCAGAACTAACGGTTTGTATGCTTTGGCCGATCTATTTAGGGGAAAAAATCAAACAACTTGAGAGTTGGAATGAAGGCATTGCTGGTGTCTCAACCACTTGAGCAAAACTTTGGTTTTTTCTGCTGTTCGGATTAAAAGGACTTGCCAACACATATAATAAAGATTCAAATACCTAAGTTTGAATGGTTTGGAGTGGGGATTTAAAATAAGTCAGAATAAAACGTGATAATTAATAAAAAAAAATAGATTAAGTCATTATATATGGACTAACTAAAGTTACTAAACAATAGTACATAACTCGTTTTTATCGCTACCAAAAGAGCAAACTGAACAAGGAAATATTCATTTAAAAAAACGATTACTATACCCATTTCTTTCTTATATGGGGAATTGGGGATGATAGGAGGTTTAACAGATTATCATGATGTTTTTTCGTAGGAATGTTGAGATCCATACAATGATTCAGATTTAATCTTGTTAATATCATGAACTCAATGACTTAAATATAGATGTTTACTACGATTAAAACATCGTCATTGTGTCACCTTCATCTGCAATAATGATATGATAGATTGTTTTAAAATATATTGGCATTCTTTATTAATAAGTGAAATGAAAGTAAACAGCGTTAATTTGAATTACAATTTAGAGCACCAAAAGTGATTAAGAAACCATGGAAGAACAGAAAGCATTAATCCAGAGCCTGTGATAGCTTGTCACTCCATTTGAGAATTGGTACAATTTTTTAACTATTTTTTTTACTTGAGACAATTTAATTATCAATTTGAGTTAAAAGTATTACTTCAATGTTACTTAGTTGATAACTTGATACTAGCAATTTTTTGGTGTTTAAACTAATAAATTTTCTAGTATCTATTATAACTTTTTTTGTAACTATAACATTTGTGATTATATATACAGTTTTTTTTACAAAAGAATATTTACCATATAAATCTCGCATATACGGTACGTAGACCGTAGTTCGCTTGGCATATTTTTAAACATGGATATTTATCGTAAAATCTGTAGACACATAATTAATATCCAGATAAACGAATGGAGAACGTTCAATTTTGATTTTCTGGAACGAAACTACTTCATACAATCACTAATTTTAATTATATCCGAGAAAGATACAAAAGGGATGTCCACATCTGTCCCAGTCATTCATCTGTTTTTATTAGATATATAAATTCAACATATAACATGATATTTTTTGCTTTATTTAGCCTAAAATTCAGACTAGTATTTAAAACTAGTGGTGAGGCCATCAGATCTATAATTGGGTGAAGATAATATCTTAATGTGACATTAACGTCTTGATAGGAGCTAAGTATCCGTTTTAACACAATCTTTCCAATATATTAATTTGAAATATTATAGCGTGTTGGATTTAATCTAGGAGGTTCTCGGAAACTAAACTAATATAACTAATTAGCTTCGGTGCGTCTAATCGATTCATCGGTGATGCATTTGTATTATTATTTATTAATAGACCATGCCCGACAGTAACGACGATGTTCGAGTTTGTGGACCAGACTTCTATATGTTAGAGTCTTTTCTATGATCCATGAACATGTTTTGCCGGGACATAATAATCTATAAAAAATAATAAATTGGAAAATATCTACTAGGTCCCAGGAAAATAGTGTGGTTCCTTCCACGTTTATTATTCAAAACATTAAATAGAGTTAATTATTTTAAAATAATTGGAATTGTATATTTTGTAAGTATTAAATATTTTCTAAACAACAATTTGTAGCGAAGAAACATATTAACAGTTGTTTCACTTTAACAGTACCGTTTGAACTTCTAATTGTTTTGATGTTTTTGTAAGATTTTCCGTGTATTCGCAGTAACCTTTTTATTTCAAAGATTAAAGAATTTACAAGTTTTGAAAACTGAAACTATGATATTAAAAAGAACGTAAAGTGCTTATGTAGAACTGAAACTTAATGAATACGAGTTTTACTAAACACTCTTGTAATAAAATCATCATAATTTTCAAATAAATAATATAATGACCTATTTTTGGATTGTCTCTATAAAAATTTTGAATCTCAATCTGAAAACTTTGGAGTTGTTAAATTGTCTCCATATCTCTCAAACTTTCGGTATATTATATAGAACTCTTTCTCATCTGAAGGCTAATTTATTTTTTAGGAAAAGTTTCAAAATTTGTTAGCTTACCATTTAAACCACCAAAATGATTCTCTGTATTTTATCGGCACTCATACATATACTGAAAATAATTAACTCCTGTATAGGTTATCTACCTTTAGAGTAATTCACATGATTAAACCATGAAGTTCTAATCGAATAAAGAGCTCATTGCTGATATAAATAGTCTAATAAATTATTTTAAGAATCATTTCATACAGGCTATTTTATTTCAATTGCTGATTTATCATAAATACCATATTAATTAACATATATACCTTGAGATTTTGAGATTACTTTTGTTGATTGGGCTCCAAGGGTTATTAGCAGTACTTGATAATATTCTTTCTTAGTCCAAATAATCAAATGATTTACCCAAAAATATATAACATGTGAAATTAGGCCTATTATAACATGGGTATGGAGACGTTATTTGGGCCAAATGACATCCGTTTTGGAAGCTCATATTCGATAAGTTTGAATATACCTTTACCACTTAACTTCGCATGTTGTGAAATTACATAAAAAAAACAATCTCAGACAAATCCAATCAAACAAGGAAAAAAGCTCAACATCACATAGTTACGTAGTTCATCTTCTTCATCTCATATTTAATGAGATGATTCCGAAGGAAGATTGTAACTCAAGTTTGGAAAACCTTCAGGCAGAGCAAGAAGAGGATTATTACCATCTGCAAAACCTTGGAAAGCCAGTCCTAATGTATATCCAAGAGCTCTAGCAACTGGCACTGCTACCGCATTTCCCACTTGAATATATCTGAAAACGATTAGCAAAAATCCAATAAGGACAATATGTTTCAATTGTTGCTTCAGATAACAACTAGATAGAACAGAGAAGGTAAAATTCCCCACTTTTCTTTTGTAGGACCGAAAAGTTTGTAATAATCAGGAAAACCTTGCAATCGTGCATTTTCACGAACAGTCAATACCCGGTTTTGCTCAGGGTGAATGATCACCTGCGTAAATCAAAATATGCAAATCTAGAACACCAAAATATCTTAACTATTTTATGCATCTCTTAAAAAAGTTTCAAGAGCTACCTGATTATGAGGCTCAGCTCTGGTTACAACGGTTGAGACCGTTTCATCCCACCAGAGACGTCCAAACGGTCTACAAAAACCAATGGTTGATAGGTCAATTCAAAAAAAAAAAAAACGCTTTCTAAAGTTCAGAACTTAAAAGAAAAAAAGAAAATGTTGAAAGAAAGAAAAACTCACTTCTGTGAAGTTCCTTTACCATACCGCATGGCATAATCAGGAACCTGTTTATGCACAAAATAAGACTCTTTAACTTCTATTTAGCACAAGTCAAATCAATGACTCTTTAACTTGATAGCAGCCAATGAGGAGTAAAAAAAAGAGATGATCATAATTACCAATGGAGTAGAGTCTTCAAGATAGATCCTAGGCACGTCAGGATCCCATTCAACTGTCTTATTGGATCCAACAATAACACCAGGCAAGTCCCTGAAATTCCCTTTCTGATACCAAAAGTTGTGTTGAAACAATAAGAAAAACCGTAGAAACGAAAAAAAAACATGAAAAGAACCAAAAAAATATGATCAATGAGTGTGAGAAGTTTGTACCTTCTTCTTGGGGACCAAAGAGACACGTTTATAATCACCAGCATTCAGATTTAGTGGATGGTGATCATAGAGGATCTGCTTTGTGGACTTGGACTTTGTTAATGAACCTGACATTTCTGTTGAAAAGTTTCATAAACAATATGAAGAGAGACAATTCTGAAATCAATATTTCTCATTATTTCTACAAAAATAATAAGATTCTTACCCTCTCTTCCTAATCGGATAAATTTCTGGAATTCAGTTATAGGATCTTTGTCATATGGCATCTCGTCCCTCACCTCATCGTTTGTAACCTAAACTCATAGAAAAATTTAATAAGACAAGAATATGGACGACAAGCTAAAAGCTAACTGTTGGTTAAGATAAGACCACACAACAAGACTTACAGCTGGAAGATCGGAAATCGCGTCTGCAAGAAAAAGTTTTTCTCCCAACTTCACAGTGTGGCCTTCATTATAGGCTACTACATTGTTCTGCATCAATGAATATAAGAATCTGCAAAACATCATGAAGAATACTATAATGTACAGAACAGTCTTACCTCAAAATCCTTAGGAATGGATCCTCTCATGACAAGATCGTGAGTTGGAAGTGGGAATTGCGGAAGCATCTGAAACAAAAACGATACAGATTATAGAACATCATCCATACATTAATACAGAGCAAAAGGAAATAACATGAAAAGAAAACTTTACCTCGCTAGAGTGTGCACCCCATAAGAAGAACCTCATGCGGAACTGTGCCAGACCATATGCACCTGCAGCCATCAATCCCATCCGAGTCTGGTAATTCATTTGGACAAGCCGCGCCACAGCATAACTGGCAAGAGAGTTATCAGCGAATCTAAGAATGTCCACTACATTCTCCATCAAAACGTATTTCGGCTTCAGAAACTCCACGATGTTCATATAAACAAGCAGTTGCTTGTTTTTCTCATCTTCTAGTGGGTTCTCCGTGTTTCTGAAGCGGTTGAAACCGCTAATGCCTTGGCAAGGAGGTCCTCCACAAATAACATCAACACCTCCCTATATTATTAAGCCACAGTGTCAATAACGTCCACATTGTAGCAGAAACATACTGATAAGATTCAAGAAGTACAACTCTTATATTTCACAGATAAAGTGAGGACTTCTCCAACCACTGTAACCTTATAACCAATTCCAGCATATTGCCATTATCCTCAATTATTCTGTTACTAACTCTATTTAACCGCTTCAGCAACTAACTGGCACAAAACAATATAATTTTATGACTTGGCAAACAAAACCTTTACCAATAAACTTTACTACTTCCTGAACATCCAAAAACAAACACAAAACAATTTAAGTACGTTATGTATACATAAGACTCATAGAGTCTATCATATGCAAGAAGAAATTTGCATTTAAGAAAGCGAAAAAACATCAAGTATATGTATAAAGTGTATGTAACATACTGGTAATGGAAGGATGCTAGATTTATAACCCTTCTCAACAAACTCCTTGATTTTTTCCCGGCAATTGCTGTTCACAGATAAATTTAGAGACTTTAACAACTCATTGACGTATAAAATACTAATGCAGGCATTCTTTGTTATGCTCACCTGAGTCCTTCAATAGGCTCCCAAGTATCATCATTTTCCTTGTAACCCGACCACCGTACCTATTATATCAAAACAACAGAGAAAATTGTGACTATACATGGCAAAACCATAACATATATTGTGAAATTTGTACAAACAGAGAACAATACCTTCAAATAAAGTCCTTTTTTCTCTATCTCCTTTTTAGTCTTTTTTGTCTTTCTAGTCTTTTTCCTTTCAGGATTTCCGAAGGAAATACCAACAATCTTTTCCACTGTAAAAACATCTCTATCTTCATTATTACTCTCCTCATCGCCATCTTCATCGTCCTCATCACTAGCCATCGCGTAATGGGTACACAATTTCTCCCACTCCTTAAGCAGGGACAAAAAATCTTCAGCAGACTCGTTTCTTACCTAAATGAAATGATTTTTGCTTCTATGAATTTCTCTAGTTGGCCTAACATAAACATAGGTGACCAAATCGAACTGGCAAAAAGGAAAACACACGAAAGAAAACTAAAAAACGTACTTGTGTTTCCCTATGGTTATGCTTCAAGCTTTGACATGCATACTTATTCAGGTCAACAGCCCATTTCTAGTGAAATCAAAAAAAGAAAAGAACACAAAGGTTAAACATTAAAGAGACTCAACAACATTGAGAAGCTACTAACCTATTATAACTAGCAAGTAAAATTGCCTCACAGTGACAAGATTAAGACCGGCACGCTGTGTACCCATGCACAACCCCGTAGACATGGCACCACAGCCACTATACAAGTCCAGCAATGTCGCATCGGTTCTTTGAGCTCGTGTAGCTCTAGAACCTTCTTCATCATCTGATACAGTAGCAGCTTGTCTGTTTAAATCAATCTCGGTGGTTATTGTTGAACTTTCACTAAAAGGCGTCTTGGCATCTGCACAATTGAAAGATTTATACATACTCAGCTATCTTCAAAAAGTGCAACATAATATAATTGACGATGAAGAGAAATGCTAAACTTGAAGATCAATTATTAAAAGCACTAACTTGGTTTTAAAGCTTCAAATGCGGTGTAAGTCAAATTATACTTCATATCACAATAGTAATCACAGTTTGTCGTTGAAGCGATAGTCTCCTCAGTATTTTCCTAGCATAAGAAACAAAAGTAATGTTAGTGTCAATGGAAGAATGCATTAAGACACTGTGTTACCAAAAACAGACACCAAGAAAAACAACAGAGTGTACATGAAATAGGAACATACATTTAAGGTAATCATCAAAATGTTCAGCTTCTTCACAAGGGTGATCAATTCATTTGCATCGGTCACCTCCGACAAAAACACTCGTTTCTTACTGATCTTAACCTCCTCCTGCTTGCCAATTACCTGAAAGTTAAGAAAAGGCCAAAACTTCAGACAATTCAACATAGAAAAAAAAACAAAAAGAAAAGGTAAAGAAGAACTTTGATTCTTACAGTATCACGAACTCTATAGAACCATTGAGCTGAGAAATATAATTTCCCATCAATCCCTTCAAACAATTCAACAATTTTGCAAATGTGGGGCTTCTTGCCCTCAGCATACTGAATAAAATTTTTTTAAAAAGTTGTGAGAAACATAAGTTATTCATCATAAAGTATCTACTTCAGTGCTAAAAAAGCATAGCACAAAATAATAAGCCTTCATAAAGAGAGCAAAAGAGGTTTAACCAATGCATAATACTCCATCTCAGCCTAAATAACAATCATTTAGTTATTGTTTCAGATAAGATCTCAGCCTCAAAAGGTTAACTATTATCAACATTTCCTCAGAAACATTTGCAGAAATGAAAATCACGACAAACAGAGAATGTGATTCAATTTGATCAATTATTTGCGATGCACATCCAACTTTTCTACACATTAATCATCAAAATCAAAACACCAAGAACACAATTTCTTTCATATTCTCCTCTCCGAACCATTTTCTTCAGTGTCAAAAAATCTTTGATCATTAAGTAAGTATTAAATGCAATAAAGACATAGTAGACTCACATGCACATAAGCATCATCATTAAGCTCATATATTTGACTCTCATCAACGATTGCACGTTTATAATGGCACCGAGCTCTAATGACATCATCCTCATAATCATCATCCCTACAAAATGAAATGATTCACAAAGTCACTAATCAAACTCAAACACATATCTCTATCGAACTACGCATTAGAAGCAATTGATTCAACAACTTACTTCTTCTTCCTTCTTCTTCTTGACACATCTCGTTTCTTTATCTGAAAACCAGAAATCAACAAATTTATTATAGAACATTGCAAATCGATTTATAATTCCATGTAAACAAGTTTCCGATGTGAAGTACCTTGATCGGTTTATATCTATCAGGCCAGATTATTCTAGATTCCGAATCCAGTATAGGATCATCTAGAAACCTAGCTGTTGAATCGATCTCCGAATCCGCTACCTTCTCCGGCTCAACTATCACCACCGCTGCGGCGGTTTTGGAACGTCTCTTCTTCGGATTAGTAGAGGAAATGGGATTATCGACCTTAGCTGAAGGTCTCTTGCGTTTCGGCGCCATTGGAGAAGACGAAGTGTGTTAGCGAGACGAAATGAAACCCCTAGTGAATCTAGTGATGGAGATTTAGAGCTAAGAAGCGGCGATACTCGAGCGCCAAACTTTCCAAAATTTTGGGGATTCTTTCTATTTTTTTAATGAATTTGAAAATGTTTGGGCCAGGCTTTATAAAATTTTTAAGCCCATCTTAGTAACGGTTTATCTAGACGATTAATCGAAGTCTAGACAGAGTTAAACGTTAATAGAATATATTTATATATTTTTACTTATATAGTTATTTAACATATAGAAGTTATGTGATCTGTTTTTTGGAAAAAATATAAATTAACTAAAAATATCTTATTCTGATTCTAAATTAAAATTTATCGTAAATTTTTTTCTAAAATAATAAAATTTAAATCCAAATAACTTTTTAATAATAATATAAGTTACAAAAAAACTAAGAATTAAAAAAAAAAATTCAAAATTAAACCAAATGCAACCGTGCGATTTGACCGATTTGAACCGGTTAAAGTAATTTTGATTAAATTGGAACACCTCAACTAGGTTAACGATTTGATAAAAAGATTTTTTTTTTAATTGTAGCGTCTAAATATAAAATTTCGCCTAATCAAACGCTAGTGCCTTGTCAGTTTTTTAAAACATTGCTCTATTTACATATCTACAGTCAAAAATTTTAAACTATGCAGCTAGTTCGCTAGGAGTGGGGTTACACGAGGGGGCATATTGTGATTTAGGTGGGTTATTGAATATAATGTTTTAATAGATTTGAATGTATTTTAAATTCAAAGTATAATCTAGTGTTATTCAATTATGTATTTGTTAAAATACATTAAAATACATTGTTATTGGATTAAGCATTTGTTTTGATATTTTAAAATACATTAAAAACAAGTGTTATTCAACATTGATTTTTTTAGTTGTATTTAAATTATAATATATTTTAATTTATTTTCTTATCTAAAACATGAGTAAACAAAATACCACCATTTGTTCATATATTTCATAATACCTCAAATTGAAATACATTAAAAGCATTTTAAAACCTGAATAACATGTAAACTAAGTTGTTGAATTTTCCTGTATTTCATATTGAAGTTTTGGGCCATTAAGACATTTTTTTTTTGGATATAGACTGATAGACATAGACATTGATAAAAACATATACTTATTTATTGTTTTAGACAGACACTCCTAAAGCCGGAAAAAAAAAAAAAAAGATACTCCTAAATTGGGTGATCAATACCAAAAAAAACGTGACTCCACAAATTTTCCAAATTTCCAGCAACTTGTGAGACCACCCTCTTTCACATATCTTATCATACGTATGTTTTGACTTCTTGATTTAACAGTATATACTGAAACATCTTTACCGTTTCTATGAATACTAAAACAAATAGTTGATTTTTTATCATTTTAATTCATCGGTATACTGTATATATATCACGTCACAAGTTGAGTAATGGAAACAGTTTACAAGGTCATCTTGGTATAAAGAATAGAGAAGTGAAAAGACAAAAAAAATCAACACTTAAGCATATATAAGCCTGATTTCCAAAGAATTAATTCAGCAAGCCGGTCCATGCAACGGTTTACATCTCTCTATTCGTATGAGTGTATCCAAACATCATGAAACACAAGTTCCCTAAATCCGATTAACCATTTCTATTGCGATTCTTCGGCCACAATCATAATTTTAGAAAATATTATCTCGAATTGCTAAGCTCTTTGGACCACCTTTCCGCTCTACTAAAATTTTATTTTTCTTTCCAATCATTTTATTTTTTATATATAACTTGGGTGATCGGATCAACGGACACCATGAGCTCTGAGTCAGATCGCGGAAACTTTTACTCTCTAGTTAATTCTTGGATCAACGGACCATGCGCACCGACTAATCTTGGAGCCTAGAGAGCCATGTGAATGCTCCGGTGGCCAATTGAAAATGATAGAGAGTTCCGCGCTTGAAGGGAATCGATCTCTGGCCTAAACCAGAAGGGTAACTCTTCCTCAAATAATAACCATTAGACCAATACGACTTGGTTTTTCAAATATTTTAGAACAACTGCATCTGATTGTAAATAAGTTTTTTTTGTTGCAATAAAATTTAACATTACAACAATACATATATATATATATATAGTATCTTACCACAAATGTTCATTTTTAACAAAAAATATTTAAATCTTTCGTAATGATATGTATACTGTAGTAACAATTTAAAATAATTCGTCTGTGCTTGGGTTCATCCACATTCAACACAAAAATAAGAACTAAATCATATTTCAATTACGAATAGTTTTTTTTTTTTTGATAAAAATTGATTTCGTTTCAATTACCAATAGTTGTGTAAACCTATATGCATATATTAGCTAAATGGATTTCTGTGTTTAATATAAAAGTCTTAATTGCAGAATCTCACGAGGTGATGGGTGCATGTCATCTAGACGGATATAAGTACCATAATAAGTAATGAATGGTAGTCTAATCGAAAGTGAAAATGAACGTAAATGTTAATAATTATGTGGTCGATGTGGTTTGAGAAAACGAATATGATTAATTGATGGATGAAAACGGCACAAGGGATGTTGGAAGAAGAAATAAAATAAAAATAAATAAAAGAAAAGATTGATTAGAAAAAGGAATGGAAGAGGAAAGGAACGATAGAACAGCTCTTATGTGGGGTTAATTAAACAGTAGTTTTGTTTGTTTTTTTCCTTAACCTAAAAACCCCACGCCATTTTTATACCTCTGTGACTCTGTCTATACATGAAGATATATATACACTCACACATTCATGGTACATATATAAGCCATTTAACATGTCTGTCTGTGTATATTTTATATTTCTTAATTTTTTTTGTATAATTCCGCTTTGGCTTTATTTTTATATAATCAAACTTCTGTTTCTTTTACCTTTTTATCCATTTTGATAACATGTTATTATATAGGCTTTTAAATATATATTACTGATGAAGACATTTATTTATTTTATTTGATAATTTCATTTATTCTGGGTATACATATAGTCTTGGGAATGAGATGTCTCGTTAGACACCCTTCATCATGTGAATCATGAGGTGTTTCGTTAGATGTTATAAAGTTTCCGGTAGGTGAGTGTAAACGTTTTAGAAAAGCTTTTCTAAATTTTTTATCATAAAAAAAATCCCTAAGAAAGCTCTTTAACAAAAAAAAAAAAAAAAA
>VBRH01000238.1:0-11624 GCA_014578085.1 Cardamine resedifolia | reverse complement strand
ATATATATATATATTATTTATTTAAAATATCAATTTTATTGCTTTACTTTTTCTTCCCCAAAAGGGAATACCGTTTTGAGTTTATAAATGAACTAGTAGTAAAAGATGAGAAGAGATAGAAATGATCTAAACAATTGGATCAAGATAAAAATAAAACTCAAAAGAAGCAAAAAAAAAAGTTGTTACTGTTGAACAAACCTAAATCAAGTCGTGAGGAAGGAATCTGAATGGCGAGCCGATGATGAGGAGAGCTGTCTCGAGGGAGGCCACCTATCTAAGCTAGTATAATTTTTATATTACCAAATGTTGATATTGAGTCGAAGGAGATAGTAAAATTAGTAGTTATAGGATGGTTAAAAATATAATAAGAGTTTATACGGAATTCGAAGAATTCTTCCACTCGATATCAACAGTTGAGTCGAAGCAACCATCAACCATGTGACAGAATCTGAAACCCTAGAGGATGTCACAATATTTAAAAAGTTGACGCTAAAATGATGAGATAGATCAAGATTATAAAATACGCCATTATGCATTAATTAATATAAGAATCTTTATGGGATCATGTGCATTCCTTAATCTAATATTTTGCAGCTTTGATGGATATTTATTCCTCATTTTTTATAGTCTCTTCTGAAAATATAAATTATTTATTTTGTTGGCATTTTGGTGCTAGTGTATCAGATGCCAACATGCATTTTCAACTATTATTTTAGGTATAGTATAATTATAGTGTAGCTACAACCAAACAAAGAACTACCCGTAAAGAAGAGCTGGCTATGTGGCCATGTGCTTGCTGTTTAAATTCCCTTATTAACTACTCACTTACAATGGGAAAATGGGTCATAAGAATATTAACTAAAAGTAGATAAGATCACGATATAGTGTCTTTAAACTAAATACAACTTACAAGTTACAACGATCAATATGTTAATGGGTTTTTATCAATTTTTTTCTAGTCACTGTTGTTAATTTATTCCAAAACTATGTGTATGGGAAATATAACTTTTGGACATAAAGGTTGTTACTAAGGGAAAGCATCCTTAGTTCATTGGTCAATGATTTAAATGCTTCTAAGATACAATATCAAACCGTATAAATTAAAATGTTGCATTTTTTCCTGTATTCTTTAAGTTCTAACGGAAGGCCAAAGAATTATGAGCAAGCTGATATATTAGATTTAACCAAAACAAATGCTATATCCGTATATCGTATATGAAAGCGCAACTATACATATTATTTTATTTTAATGTTATATGAGTGAAAATAAAATATAGTGATAAAAGATAAAGGAGAGATGGGATGCATGTGACTGGCAATGACATGAAGGATAGTGGTTCGATGTTTTAGACTTTGTTTAAGTGTTAGCAAACGATCTTTCGTTGCCATTTCACGTTGCCACATATATTTAAACATTTTCAATATTTGTATTTCTTTTGTCAACGGTCGAATTACGGCATTTTTGTATATATTATATAAATCATAAGACCAAAACTCAAGTGGTAATTTGAGACCGACTTTCGCGAGGGAACATCTTATTAAGTGAAGACTAAATAGAATATAAATTCTTTTGCCAAAAACAAAGGTGGAGACTATATGCTTAGATTGGTAGAGGCATACATATATATAACATATGTGTATATGACATTGACACATATGTAAATTTCCTTGATGTGACAGATAACACTGATAGCTAACATTTGTACTCTCAATCCGGCTTGATTGGCTGAAATCAAAGAGTATCAAATATTATAAAATTTTACTTCCAAGATTTAATTCCGTTTAAATGGCTACACCACAAACTCAGGCATCTCAGGACCCAATTCCCGCTTAAATCATATTTGTCGGATTAGTGCAGAAAACCATATCCTGAGTGTAGGCAGAAAAAACATTTCAATTAGTGCAAAAAAAAACATATCCTGAACACCTATATTAGTTTATGTTCTGATCAAGAAGACCTGATTACACATTAAACAAATGGTATTGAATATATTTAACAGAAAACTGGATGAACTATGATGAACGACGTAGTAAAATTTCGGTTGTCTGATCTTTGTTACTATTTTTACTCAAACATGTAGATATTATTTTCTCTTCACCAAATGATCATCCAATTTATTTATTTTCAAATATATGGTCATTATGTTAAATTATCAACAGAAATATAGTCATTAGATTTTTTTTATAAACGTTGTAAATTGAAAACGCTAATGTCAAATACCAATATATATTAGCTTTCTTTTCATTTTGTGATTATCCTTTCTATTTAGCATAAATATTTTTCTTCTAAATATTAATCCACATATGTTACTTGATATAATGTTTTTATCATATTAATAAAATAATTAACCGTTAAAATTAGATATGATTTCTCCCAAATATTTTAATCGTTAAGCAAATAGTTAACATTGCGATATAATCATTTTAGTCGGAAAATTGATATTAAGAAATAACTAATCAAACAAAAACCATTACCAAAAAGCTAATTTTTCATTCATTTGTAACCATCAAACTTATTGACCCTTAATTTTCTAGGGAGAATCAAAAAAAAAAAAACTTTTTTTCTTTCTGGTCAACCAACAGAAACGGAACACTTTTTGTACCACGTTGGTCAAAGTAATTGGGCTTTTAAATGTAAGGCAGTAAGGCTCTATTTAATCTGGCATTTTTAGAGCCCATCAGCAATACCTTTCATTTTTCAAGAAAGAGAAAGTGTATTTGCAGAAAGAAATAAAGAAAGTCAACTGTTCAAAAGAAGTTTGACTCAGAAAATGCATAAAAGATTTGGAAACTTGGAGGAAAATAAATAATTCGTCTTATCTTTTGGATATGAAATCGACTTAACAACCCACTTCGATGACTCTTTTCGTTATAAAGTATAAACATGGTCGGTCCGACATTTTCAGATGCTGTAACCAAAAAAAAAAAACTATGCCTATATCGCTATTTATGGTTTAAAATTTATTTTCTTTTTTTTTAAACCAGAGAATTTCAATAATAAAATTCATAAAATTTTTAATAATTCAATCCATTTAATTAATATCTTGTTAAGTAAAAACTCATCAATATTGTTAAAAGAGGTCAACAAAGCTTGTTTTTATAAAACAAAACCTACAATAAATTTTTTTTAATACAAAATACCTGTTTTACCTAAAAATAAAGGGGAAATTTGAAAATAAGGTAGTTTTAAAGATTTTATTAGAGAAATTGATAGTTTTATGGCAGTTTATGTATTATGGTAGTTTTTAAAAAGAGAAAATTGGGTAATAGGGTAGTTTTATGTTTTAATTTGCGGTTTAGGTAATTTTTACCCGATTAATATTTTTTGGTAGTTTTTGGATAGTTTTTATAAAATCTAGGTGAAGTGTACATCTCTCTGTATACTTTTAAGTTGGTGTACATCTTTACATCGGTGTACACCTCTATTTTTGTACATAAAAAAGAGTTATACACTATGTCAGATGTATAGAGGGGTGTACACCAATGTAGTTTATAGAAAAACTACCCAAAAATATGAGTTGGGTAATAACTACCTAAATAGCCAATTAAAACTTAAAAACTACATAGTTTACAAATACAATTTTTTAAAATATACCTCATATTTCTCTAATAAAACTACCTTAAAAACTACCCATTTCCCTAATAAAAACTTAAACTATTTAATTATGTAATAAAAACTTAAAAGCTACCATATTTCTTAAATTTTTACATGCACTAAAGGCTATATCCTGAGTAGGAACCCTTAGTAATAAATTTCTTGCGCCATTCTTAAATGTCAATACCCTGTCCCTTCGGCCTTCACAGTTCCTTCTCTTTTCTTAAACTTTGGTTATTTCCAAAACAATTGTGCGGAGACTACGGCACTGATCGACCAAGTGATTTTACACTGGTTTTCAGATTTAATATTTTTAACATACTTCAAAAAAAAAAAAAATTCAGAACCGTACGTTATGGCGTCAAATAACAGAACTTTTATACACTAAATATTAGTCTAGGTTTCAACGCAAGATTTAGACCCATATCAAAAGAGCTATTTCATCATTTATAAAATTGAAGATATTATAATGGATATGAAAGAAAGATGATTTGAATAAACAATGTGAAACAATTGGGGAATTAATTACTTTGTTAGAAAATTCCATGAGATTAGTTAGATAGATAACTTGGAAGAATAAAAAAGGCAAAATTAGAAAGTGCAGAAGACCAAAGTAGTGATGGGTGGTGCACACGTTTTAGGTGTTGACCAACGACAACGACAGACAAAGATATATACTTTTTCATCATACAAATCCTTTCCTTGTCTTTATCTTCATATTTTTCAATATCTTCTGTTTCTTCTTCTTCTTCTTCTTCTTCTAATCTTCTCTGTTTTATTCCTTCTTCTTCTTACATCCATAAAGATTATTCTCCTATTGCTTCATCGAACAAGAAACCTCAATTTCAGTTTCCTTTTCTTGATCTCTCTAATGGGAAATTGCTTAAATTCTCCTGCAAGAGTAGATAACAGAGAAAGCACTTTTGGAGGTAAGAAAGAATCAAAACCCCACTTATCTTCTCTAATTAATTTAGCCTTTTTATTCAGATAAAGAAAATATAATTATGTTGTTTATTTAGGTTTCTTTAATTCTCTTTGTATTAACTTTAAATTAAATGAATTCATTTAATTGATAATACTTATGTTGGTGTCAAATTTTGACAACAGGGTCATCGAGAATTACTCCTAAACAAAATCATTCATCTCGTCTTTCAAGCCTAACCATACCTTCTTATAGTAACAAAAGCTTCACTACTTCTTATTCATGGTCAAATCAAGCACCAAGAAGTGAAGGAGAGCTCTTACCTTCTCCAACACTAAAGGCCTTTACATTCAACGAACTCAAAACCGCTACTAGAAACTTCAAGCCCAACAATTTGATCGGTGAAGGTGGATTTGGTTGTGTCTATAAAGGTTGGATCGGTGAACGTGTGTTGTCACCTTCTAAACCAGGGTCTGGAATGGTCGTTGCAGTCAAGAAACTTAAATCAGAAGGGCTTCAAGGACATAAAGAGTGGTTGGTAAGTTGATCATATTTAAATCTATAGAAACCAAAAATTGAAGTCAACTAAAATAATAAAAAGTGTTGGTGGTTTTTTTTAGACTGAGGTTCACTATCTTGGGAGGCTTCACCATATGAATCTAGTGAAGTTAATTGGCTATTGCTTAGAAGGAGAGAAACGGCTTTTGGTTTACGAGTACATGCCAAAAGGAAGCTTGGAGAATCATCTGTTTCGAAGTGAGTAAGGATTGATTTGGGTTGAGCTAGAGTTACATTCAAGTTATGCTATATTGAGTATATGGTGTTTTCGTGGTGTTTTTTGGTTATGTGTGTAGGAGGCGCAGAGCCGATTCCGTGGAAGACGAGGATGAAAGTAGCTATTAGCGCAGCGAGAGGACTTGCTTTCCTCCATGAAGCTAAAGTCATATACCGAGACTTCAAGGCCTCCAATATTCTTCTTGATGTGGTACACCATCTATCTATGCTTGTCCATTTTTTATATACGGGATGATGACCAAAGTTGTTAAAGCAAAGAAAATAGAAAAGCTCTACTTTTATCAAAATCTAAATAATTATAGGATTCCATGTTGGATTGCAAGTTAAATAAAAGGACCTAAAATAATATTTTAAAAACATGAATCAATATGTTTATTGTGAATTGATTGTCCATTAAAACTTTATAAAACTTAATATGATATACATAAGTTTGTTCCAAAAAAAACCATTACCTAAAGAAGACTAAAATATACTCCTGATTAAATATACAAAAGATACATAAGTTTATAATGGAAAATAGTGAAATTAGAATCCTAAACATATAATTTATAAGTGAAAAATACAAAAGATATAAACAAGAAAAAAAAACAAGTTTTCTTGCCATTTAAAACGTGTACAATGGCTAAAAAAGTAGAATTTAAATGTTTTCCTAGGAACTGCTTCTCCAATCTTATTAGAACTGACTTTGTAAATGCAGGATTTCAATGCAAAACTATCTGATTTCGGATTGGCAAAAGCTGGACCAACAGGAGATAGAACACATGTGACAACTCAAGTGATAGGCACACAAGGCTACGCAGCTCCGGAATACATAGCAACCGGCCGGTTAACCACCAAGAGTGATGTCTATAGCTTTGGAGTGGTGTTACTCGAGCTACTCTCGGGACGTCCCACCCTAGACAAATCGAAAGTAGGAATGGAACGAAATCTGGTGGATTGGGCAATACCTTATTTGGTGGACAGAAGAAAAGTGTTTAGAATAATGGACACAAAGCTTGGAGGACAGTACCCTCACAAAGGGGCTTATGCAGCAGCCAACATCGCATTGCGGTGTCTTAACACCGAACCTAAGCTAAGGCCAGAAATGTCTGATGTCTTGTCTACTTTACAACAGCTTGAGACTTCGACAAAAAAGACGGGTTCTACTCCAACTACAGTTATGTCTCCTTCATCTCATCTGTCGTAGAATCGTAGGATTCGAGAGAGCTCTGCGTTTAAGGGGAGAAACATAGGAGATTTACCGATCCTTTTTGAGTTTGTATATATACTTTTGCAAAGTATGTTGAATAGTTTTGTACTTTCTCTCGAGTTTATAGTTTTTTTTTTTTTTCTGGTTGAAAATGTAGATGTATATATTATGGAAAACTTAATAATAGGGTTTATATGATTGATGAACATTTTGTCTTCTTGTGAAACCAAAAGGTTGCAGGCCTTAGGTCACCACAAGGTCACAGATGAAGAACGAATTATATTTAAAATACATTATAATAAGATCATGGGAAACAGGGCTGTTAAAAGTCCAAAACATCAGTCCATTTAACTTTTTTAAACAACCAAAAATGTGGGTCAATTCTTGAAATGAGCCCTTTCACAATAAAAAAATTTATAGGGTGTAAAATTAGAACATATAGGGGTTTTTTTAAATTAAAATTGTGAAAATATCCAATTTTTTAAGAATTTTCCCTAGAATTGAACTTGTATTTTTTCTCCTTCTCTTTCATACGAAGGAACTTGGACCAAACTAGGAAAATAGCTACGTTGTCAACCACATCTTCTATTTTAGTTTTTTATTTATTTATTTAACTTATCTTCTGCAATTTTCTTAATCAATGGACCAAACTAGGAAAATAGGTACGGTGCACTGAGACTTTTATTGTATGCCTACATTTTTACTTTTTATGAGTAACTAAAACTTAATTATTATTTTCAAAACTCTCTTTCAATTAAACGTCAAAACTTGTATTTAGTATAAGATTCCTGTGATTATATAGATATGATAAATCTAAATAAAACATCTTAAAATGTATGTGCATGGTACAAAAATGTATATACTGCACAGTAATAAGAATAAGATAAGTCATGTAGACTAACGATTGTGTATATCAAAACTAAATAGTGTAGAGTAAAGAGTATTTTAAAAAGCTACCATTTTACAAACATGGTTTGACATCACCAAATGACATCCGGAGTTCCCCCAAACACTTCAGTGGAATTCATTGTAAGCTAATCGAATAGCAAATTTCCAATGAAGTGTTCGGAAGAACTCTAGAGGACACCTAGTCGAATTATTAGTGTGTTGTTGCAGTGCGTAGTTACCACCGTGGACATATATATATCATTCGTATATTTAGTATATATGTTGGTATATTTATTTGAGGAAAAGATATATGTATAAGATCTTATAGATCTATTTTTGTTTGAGGGAGATAGAAAGGGTGACATTTTAATTTATAGTGAGAACTAAATAATATCATGTACTTTATTGTGAGGGGAGAGTGTCTGAACCTAGACGTAAACTTGGGTTCAAGAGTTTGGACAATAGAATTAGTATCTATCTTGCTTCTGTCTTTTCACGAGACATAAAATGTGATTCTACAAAGCATACGAACATACACCGGTGGTCGAATCTAGGTTGATTTAAATCAGTCAACTATGAAATGAGTCTGATAACATATTTAATTGGTTGTGATTATTGTTAATAGTGTCTTCGGGTCAAACCATATACCACTTTCTATCGGTGAGCCTTGAATTTATAAATTATTTCTCCTTTATCTTGATGATCTCCTTTAGGCATACGATGCAAAATGTGTTAATCAATTGTAGCGGTCAGTGGACCACGAATTAGGATTTGAGTGTTTTGGAGTTACAAATTACCGATTGCTTTATCACTGATGGTTTTATGCCTCCAATTTACAAATATCCTTTATATAATAGTTGAGCAAGTCTACAAGTTTTCTTTTCATTCTTTTTTTATCATAATAGAAAATACATTAACGTTATTTTACTTCAAATGTCATTCTTAGTAGTTTGATATGTCCTTAAAGATTCATATATATTGCATACTGACTTTGTACTTCCAGTTCTCTCACTTCTGAACTATTTTAAGTTAAATATATTTGTTGACAAGAAAAAGTGATTTGATTTTTCAAATTGAGTATCGAATAGAAGCAGACTTATAGATAATTTGCCTACTCCTAGTGTGTGTGTTCATGAAAAGATAGACGATATCAAGCAACTTGTATTCACACATGTTATTCTTTATTTCATTGAGTCCAAAACACGGACCATGTTCATCTTCGGTAATATAAAACTTTTGCACACGTTTTGATAAGAATCCAAAATTGGATGGTCCTTGTGTTAAATTCCATGAAAAAAGAGAAGAATTAAAAAGCTTCAAGATGTATATGGCTATTGGACATACAGATAAGTAACAAAGGCAAGAGTCACATGTCCCTTTGCTCTTCAATATATCAACATAAATTACCCTTTTCTCACTTTTGTAAAAACGTGATTCCCAACTTTTTTATCATTCAGAACTTATATCAAATTTTAATTTTTTTTTAAAATGAAAAGTAATTTCGCCTAAAAGTATAATTTATGAATGAAGTTTTATCCACATCTAACGATATCATATTATACTAAGATTGAATAGTTTAGTAACCACAAAAGATTAACACGATTTTTTGTTATATATCTCTGCACGGTTACGATTTCAGGTTAAATCATCACTTATTCATGGATGATCCAATTTTCACTTGAGGATTATGTAAGAAAAAAAAAAATCACGTGTCTATATTAATGACGTGAATGGCACATCGTTATTTTATTATGATGTATCATTATATTAAAATGTATAATCACTCATATTTATATAAAGAAGTCATATTTTTATATTTGTTGTAAGAATTCTCTCAATTCGATATCTTTAACTATAAATTTGCACAACACTTTTAATTTATATATAATTTCAATTTAATAAAAATATTGGAATATAAATTGGCCGACTTTCCACCTACCATGTTGTGGTTGGCGAAAACCTTATGGGCCATGTTATATATACAAATCTTCACAATTACAGTAAAACCTCTATAAATTAATAATGTTGGGATTATGATATTTTACGACATTTTATTAATTTATAGAGATGATATTTGGATCAAAATATCAATTTGGAACTAAAAAAATTATTAATTTATCGAGGTATTAATTTATTGAGTATTAATTTATAGAGGTTTTACTGTAGATAGCTCTTTATCAGGCTCAATCTTTAAATATATATAAAGTTTCAAATGTTACGGTTATACCGCAATATTACCGCAATTTAATCTCATGATTAACTTCAAACAATCTATTTAATGATTTTAGACTCTAATCAGTGCATACTCATATGCTTATATGTGCGATGCAAATATTGATCTAGCTGGTTTTCATAATTTGAGAATCTAGTTTGAGATTAGGTGTCTTATAATTTTAGGATTGATCTTGGGTAAAGATTGATTTTCTCCTGTTCCACATTTTTTTGGATAAAATGTAAATTATATTACCAAAAGAAACAATGAGTTTAATTACATGAGCTTAAGCAGGAGATTTTTTGGTTAAAACAAAAAATTAAAAATACCAAAGAAAACTAAAAAGAGCAGAGTTGCATTATGAGCTTGCAGAACTAGGAATGAGCGAACCAGTGAGAAAGGAGTCTTGTGAAGCCCTTTCAAGTTCTCCTGGCAAGTAACATGTCTCTTATGGAGCGGTCTAACATGTTCCACATTTTATATATGCAAAAATTCATTTGGAAGCAAACAAACAAATATATATATATGAACAATCATCATGTAGAAGCATCCAAAAGATGATACCAAAACTAAGAGTTTCATATAATCGAATGAGGCTCAAATTTGGTCGCAAGATTGAAAATTCAGTTAATTTTTATTTGGCAGTGGTTTAAGGTTGATCAGACCACAAAATTATAAAATATTATGCTAATTTAATTAAAGAAATGGTATTCTAGCTAATTGCAGACGAGATGAATTAATAATATTTTATATACATGTAATCTCCACTAGAAAAATCAACCAACTTTTAAATCAAATATTTTCTTTTTATTAGTTTTCTTCAACCGGCTTATCAAGCGGATTAATTCCACATACCGGTTCCTCCGATAGGATTTATCACTCAAACAACCCAACCCATTTTTTTTTTTTTCACAAATACCACAAAATTAATATTCCATACTATTAATTACGCCAATTCAATCAATTAAAAATTTAATTCCTCACAAATAATAATTAATTAAATTACTACACAAATCCTAATATTAACCCGGAAATTTACCAATAAATTTATCAATTTATTTTCTATGATTTTTAATTCTAAAAACCATAAACTAAACATTTCCGGTATTAATAAATAGAATCACTCAACAAACCAACCGAGTCTAGATCATCCCCTCTTCCTCGCCATGATTCCACGAACACGTTTTTCCTGCACCTTTGCTCACGACCATTTCCTTGATGATATTTTTTTTTTTTAAGAAACCTTCATTTTCAGGAACTTCTAAGGTTTTTTAAAGGGCATCACAATACAACCGCAAACTTTCTTACTGACCCTACAACCAACCACAACAACAAAATAACCTTCAACCTAAATTGAGAAAATCTGGAAAAATGACAGAACGCACAGCCTGAAGGATAGGATCACGAATTGAAATCTAACCGTCCACTTTCGAATCGCACCTTTGAAAATCACCCCTTGGATGTCCTGAAGCTACTCTCAAAGTTTCGTGATGATATGAACTCACGATCTCCCTTTGAATCCACATGAGTCTAGATCGCGTCTTAAACATAACACTACACGAAAACACGAATAACTTTTAGAATAACAACTTAAATCAACATCCGCAAAATGGTACATCTAGATCTAAGGATTGACTACAACGTCACAAATTTTCTTTATCATAGGAAATGATTCGCTAGGTCGAACCTCTGCTCTACCACGAACTGTCAGATCTGACTGCAACTCCTTCTTGAACAACCTTCTTGAGCAAGCTTCTTTTTCTCTGTCAGCCACTCTCAGCCTCTCTCTTTCTCTCTTTGAAGGTGGCAACGAAAATAATGAGAAAGAACTAGGGTTTCTCTGATTTTTAGGCTTTAAATAGGCTTAGGTTTATTTTCGGTCCACTTAAATTAAACCAAAAATTATAATTACTAAAATTAATCAATTCCTCTATTGGTTTAATAATAAACCGCAATTCAGTCTCCTGAACCAACATTAAAATTAATCCACCACCACTTTTCAATCCTGACATAAAACTCAAAT
>VBRH01000237.1:116911-131795 GCA_014578085.1 Cardamine resedifolia | reverse complement strand
TTTTTTTTTTTTTTTTTAGTAACTCGAAACTGCCTTTCAGACTTTTGATTCTGCCGTTTAACTTATATTAATAACAATATTCAGTTGGTTGACAAAACAAAATAAAAAAAACAAAGAAAAACTATTTCAATATGTCAAACAAAAAACAAAATGAGAACAAAGGTGATGTTGGGATTTTAGAATCTTAAGTTTTTTTTTTTTTTTAAAATAAATCATGTATGGAGACAAATGAACCTAACAGAAAGATATCTTCATGGAGGTTAAGTTAGTTGATGGGTACTTTTTCAAGAATCAAAATAAAGCAAATGTCTTATATAACTTGGCTTGTTTCTTATGCAACACCGTCGTACGTGCTCATATTTCGTAATATAAATTATCCAGGTGCTCTTGTTAGTAGTACTGAAAATTAAAAAAATGTCATTTATTGTACTGATACCAGTGTACGTGGTTAATATAACCAATTAATTAAAATTGTTATAATGTTATTGGAACCGGATTTTAAAACTTTCCAGCTGTAGAAAAAAAGTATCGACTGATGAGAAAAATATAAATATGGTATCATTTACTGTAACAGACTAACTTTCCAAAGGGTCAATCACTCACTTCGTAGAATTTCTAGAGGAACAATATATATCTGGTATTATTAGAAAAAGCTATATATATAGGGTCAAAACTTGATTCAAATAAACACAATGTATAAATTATTTATAAGCTGTTACCCATATAAGTACATATATAAAAATATAGGAATCCAATGAAATGAAAAAGGTGAAACAGATATATAGGATTCCAAATTTTGCTTTGCGTGACAAAACTTGGGATCTAATCTTTGGCAAAAAGAGAGTGTTGCGTAAAGCCTAATAAGAATGAGTGCGAGGCATCAATGCATGTTAAGGGGAGACATAAATTTAGCAATGGTCCTTTTTGGTCCAATCCCTTAACCTTAAATTAAGGGTTTTTATTAAATGATTGATTACGCTATCAAACTTTTTTTTCTTGCTAGCGCTTCAAACTAGCCAATTAGGTAGCATGCGCGAGGGAAACTATGTTAGTGCGTGCGATGATCAATTAAACACTTATCAAATCTACGATTATTTCAAATTCATTGTTGAATAAACATGTTTTATTTTAATACTAAGTCATCTGTCCACCAATTCATTAGATTGTCGGTGTTGAACTCACTCAAACTTGTTAGAAATTTCGTAAGATATATGACAGAATAAACCTTGCTAATGCAACGACCAGGCCACAAAAAGCTCCTCACGTTTGTTTATCATCATCATCATCATATCCCCGAATCGAACCTAAAATCATGAAATCTCAAACCTTTTTAACATATATATAGCCACGAGGTAATCTTCTTTAATTCTTAGATACCACCAATCTCTACAGGACGTGTTTGCCTTTTCTTGTTTTTTTTGTTCTAATGACGTCACGTGGTGGTTTCAAAGGAACCCACTTCTGTTTTAGACACAGACACTCAATATGTAACCATTGCCTGTCCCAAAATTTCCATTAAAGATATGAAAGTAGCTGTAAACTACTGTTAATGCATTTTCGCTTTCCTTACAGTAGTATATCGCTAGCACTGGTTTTTTTTCCTTCATTCTTTGAATACCCATATAATTGTTTTTTGTTTTTCTTTCAAAATCGTCAATTTTATTTATTTAGTATCGAAAATAAATAATATAAGAAGAATACTCTCAAGTCTCAACTTTAGTAAATATGTGATAATTTTAATACAATTAAAATTTCAATGATGTGTCTATAGTATTAACCTTATAATATAACTTAAGTAAACTAGAAATTAATAAATGTAAATAGTAAATAAAATAATAAAGATTTAAATTATTTAGTTGTAAAACTGTATAGTTTTTGAAAGAAAGAAAAATAACTGTAGCTGTCCCTGTTTTTATTGCTAGCTTTCAGAGGGGAATCTTTCTTGCTATGTGGTTGTGGTCATAGCATGTGTGGTCTCAGTTACCTTTTTGGGCAATTACAAATTCTCTTACTCCCACTTATTATTTCAACTCATTATTCATGACCCCAACTCTCTGTAAGATGATGTTCCAATTGTTCTCAATTTCTAAATTTGAGTAGGTTTTACTCTTTATTCTTACATACTATATCGACTGTATATATGCACTTCAGTGAGAGTGAAAATAAAATTAGATGTAAACAACCAACAATATATATATATATATATATATATATATATGTGGAAAATATAGCAATTTAGATGTTTTTAACTCGCCCAAATACTTGGCGGGGCATAAAGAAATTTTCAGTGCTCTAAGTTGGTTAAGAATTTGATAGGAACAATTGTATTTAGAATGTTAAATGTATTCGAAGAAATTGAATCTTACAATCATATTATAGGGTTTTTTTGTTTGTTTGATAGAACATATTATAGGTTTCTTAACATGAATAAAACAAAAAGTAAAAGAGTAAAATTAATAAGACGAGGAGTTATATACTTGTATATATATAAAAGAAACATCACTAATGTTCTATGAGACTATGACTATGCTGAAACGAAATAAATGTAAAGACGTGAATTCGTTGGGAGAGGAGTGGTAGATACTCAATTCACATGCAAGTGCATTTGTATTTTCATGATAAAGTCTTCTTGAGCTTTCTATGCGTGCATGTGTATTTTGGATGTACATATAAACAATAGAGGTATTCAATAATTCTGAAAATTGTTACTTTTACTACCACGTGGCCAGGATTAATTTGAATATATATAGATATATAGATACATAAATTCGCATATTTTGCTAGTATTGTTACTGTGATTTATATTAGCCTCGTTGTCCTATGTCCGATTTAAAATACTAACCAACTAAACCAACCACCGAAATTTTTACTTTTCTAAGAGCCACTTTTTTTTTTTAATACAAGTTTTAATTTATATCTTGAGGGCCGTCAAATACGTTTTTCTTTACTAAAAGTTATTGTTTAGAAATATTTAATATAGTTCTACATATTTTCAAGGCTAATATCCGTATATTGAATGTTATTAAAAACCAAAAGGATTAATATATATATATATATATATATATTACACAGTTAAAATAGTTGTGATTAATTTGGGATTACACATATTAAACATATAAATATATACTTTTACTTACAATGGTGTCCGAGTCAAAATCCGACTAATCCGGAAGTGAACATATATTTGGTAGAAATTCCCCAAAATTTATTTTAGACAAATTATTTGGGTCAAACTCAAGAATCCAAGTAGCTACACCTACATCAAATTTGTTTGAAGTAGAATCAATCCAAAATCTCTACAAGTATACGTTTTGAGACTCGGATCCTTAATTAATTACCTGATCACCACATAAACATTTTTGCCTTGGTATCCTGAATTTGGGGTTTTTACACCAAAATCGATCCTCGTAAACATTTTGTTAAAACAAAGCAATAAGTTGAGTTCATAAACATGACGCACCGTATATATAACCAAATATGCATAGACAGACATATGTAATCTTTATGCACTTCACATTTACTAAATTTGTAACCATATGTCCACGTATCGCCTCGAGGAAAAGATAAATTAAATCGTCGGTAACCAAACAATTACGATCTAGAACTTCATTCAATCTAAACATCAAACAGAAAAGAAAAAGACGTGAGAAGCTGGCACAGATTGGGCTGACGTGGCAGATATAAGAAGATTTGGAGTGATGTGGCAGATACAAGAAGATCTGGTTGGTGCATAGATATGCTTTGTCATCGCCATTTTACTCCTTGACAACCTCTTCTCACGGTCACCGCCTCTAACTTTCTTCCTCTTTTTTTTTAGTTTTTTTTCCAATTACCAACTTGAAACGTTTTTGTTTCATTTTATAAATTTTACTATTAAATATCTCCATTAGTTATTTTTACAATTAGGGAAACTAACGATATTAACTTCAAATTGATAATATTCTAATTTTATAGTATTAATTTAGGTTTTGATGTTTTTTATGATGGTGGCGCGCCGATGTATAAAGATTAAAGTTAGCTAGTGTGTGCATGTTCCTTTTTCAACAAGAAAAAACAAAAAAATGATCATGTAGCTAAATTACAAATTAGTAGAAGTTTAGAGCTGTAATTTAATTATGAATAGAGCTGATTTGAAAATAAATAGAAAATAGAAACTAAAAGTCGTCTAGTACTACTTAAGTTTTCAAACTACACTAACTAGGTATATTTATAATTCAATAGTTTTTTATGGATTTCTTGGATCCATCTTCGTAATACTTTATATAAATGTATTTAATATATGGGTAAAGAAATGTTGAAGGGGAGTGGAGGGAGATATGAAGCTTTGACTTTTCTCACGTGAGAACTAAGAAGTGGACAAAGCTTGCTCTTTAAATGTAAAATCTTTGACAGTTTCATGACATAAACATTGACCGAATAGGTCCGAGAGATACCGAGTCGGGTCTGGTGTATCACTTTACGTACGGCTAATGCACGGCGCAATACGTGGCCCGATGAATGCGGACAATATGGGTCCCTCTTTTATTTTTTGCTCTTTCCTTATTTTGAAATTTGTTTTAATAAAATGAAAATAAAAGTTTCACTTTCTTCTATGTAAGTGGGAGTCTCTCTCTACCTCCGAAAGTGAAATCTCTTGAATTTGGAGGTAAATAATTGGCGGCAATGTATTAAAAAGAAGAAGAAGTAAAAGTAGTGGTAACTAGGGGAGTCGAGTCAGATTATGAGTTTAAACATGGAATAAAAGGAAGGAATTACATTTATTTTCCTCTACTCTCCGATCCAAAGAAATGTGTGAGTTTTTTGAATTTAGGGGAAAAAATATTAGTGGCAATGGTACCATCACCATGCATGAAAATAGAAAAAGCGTTTAGGACCAAAAAAAGGGTAAAGAAGTAATGATGGTGATACTGTTGAGCTTAGCAAAATCCGTTCGTGATTGATGCTCCAACTTGATTTTTAAGCAAACCAAATTTCTTTTCCCTTTTTCTAAACAAAATGTAGTAATTAAATTCACACTTGTTTCTTTTATAACTAATAAAGCTTATTTTTTATTAAATGATAATTCTATGTTTCAAAAAGAATGATTTTCTAATGTTTTTTATTGTTTCTTAAAAATTGATTTCCTAAATTTTTTAATTTATTAATGTCAGTAAATTGTAAACTTCAAGAAATATTAGTTGAGATTGTTTGAATTATTGAATTTCTATTGGTTAATATATATGAGAAAATATTTAAGGTAGAAAAATAATGTATTTATTACTATGTATTTATTATTTCTTAATATATGTGAATTATTTAAAAAATTAATCTTTTTGTTACAGAGGGAGTATATTTGATAATCAGCTTTAATAAAATAAAAAAATAAAAAAATAAAAAAATTGATTGATAATCAGGACTTTTTGGATATTTTCTCTTAGTCTTCTTAGATTTTGAACTAGATTTTCATAATTTTTGTAGCGGATTTTTAAAGCATAAATCATCCCTCTCCAAATGTATGCATGAAAAAACTATTTTTTACTTAGAATTATAAGAGTGGAAATCATGATATGTAGTTATGCTTATATATGACATCACGTACTCATGAAGACATATTTCTGATATAAATGCAATTAGTTTTTTCTTAATACAAATGTATTAGTTTAGAATTAAAGAAAAAAAGAGAATATATGTAAGGGGAATTCATGTTATTTACATAAGACAATTCACACCTCTGAACTAGATTACCCGCCGCAAGTAAAGACGTGCAAAAACGAGCAGAGTAAAAAAAAAACCCCTGATCTGAAGTATGAAATGCCTCACAGAAAGTCAACTCGGTATTCTTTTGTCGAAAGTTTTTAGCATTAAGTTTCTAATGAGATAATAAAACCATAACTTTAGATCTAGGAAATTAGGATTCAATGAGATAACACATTTTTAGTATAATCATTATCTAAAATAAATAAGATAATATAAAAAAAACTATGACAAAACGGTTACAAACCTACCTCCACCTTACGTAGAATTAGTAATCTAATTTTTAAAGTTTAAATTTTGACAAAAGAAAATTAACACTTAGCCAATAATTTCTCACAATCTCTCTCTTACTCCAACTTTGGAGTTTCCTTCCCTCCATAAATACCGAACCTCACTCCTTCTTCCTCCACCATCCTCATCTCCAATTAACAAAACCTAACTCTTCTTTAAACAAGAGCGCAAGCTCGAGAGCGCTCTTGTTCTTTCTTCATCTTCTCTTTCACCCTTAATTGTTCTTCACTCTCATAGAGTAATCTAGAAACCCTTTTTGTAACAAAAATGGCTATTAAACTAGCAATTCTCTTTACTACATTTGTCCTTTTTAGCCTCGCCGACGCTAGAATCCCCGGCATTTACTCCGGTGGCGCGTGGCAAAATGCACATGCCACTTTTTACGGTGGCAGCGACGCCTCCGGCACTATGGGTCAGTCCTCAAAAACAGAGCATATATACTTAGAAAAGAGTAAATTTATTTTATAAAAATTGAAAGTTTTAACAAAATGGGTTAAATTACAGGAGGAGCTTGTGGTTACGGGAACCTTTACAGCCAAGGCTACGGGACTAACACGGCTGCTTTGAGCACGGCGCTTTTTAACAGCGGTATGAGTTGTGGAGCCTGTTTTGAGCTAAAATGCGCCAACGACCCTCAATGGTGCCACTCTGGTAGTCCTTCGATCCTCATCACCGCAACTAATTTCTGCCCACCAAACTTGGCCCAACCCAGCGACAACGGAGGATGGTGCAACCCGCCACGTGAGCACTTCGACCTAGCCATGCCTGTCTTCCTCAAGATCGCTCAATATCGCGCCGGCATTGTCCCCGTTTCATACCGCAGGTACCATCTTGTTTACATCTTTAGGGCCTTGGCATTTAGACCACAATTATCGAATTTTTTAGATAGGCTAAAACAAATCAATGTAAGGATTTTTCTTTAATATTTTTATTATCTATTTGACATTGAAACCTACTAATAGATATTTACACTAATAGTTGCACATTTCTTAGTTATAGTCCTCTTGATAAACAAAGTTTAATACTCTGTTTTAGTTAGAAGTTTTTTTTTTCATTGTGCTATCAGAAATTTTAATGATATTTTTATTAAATAAATGCACAAAATAATTATTTGGTGTCTCTTAAGGCACAAATTAATCAATAACTAGTCCAAAATTGTGAACACGTATGTGAGTACTGAAACGAGCTAGTGTGAAATGGTTGGTTGTTTTGTAGGGTGCCATGTAGAAAGAGAGGAGGAATAAGGTTCACAATCAACGGTCACCGTTACTTCAACTTGGTTTTGATCACTAACGTGGCGGGAGCAGGAGACATCGTTAGGACCAGTGTGAAAGGGTCACGGACTGGTTGGATGAGTTTGAGCAGAAACTGGGGCCAAAACTGGCAGTCTAATGCTGTTTTGGTTGGTCAGTCACTCTCCTTCCGCGTCACAGGCAGTGACCGTAGAACCTCTACTTCCTGGAACATCGTTCCTTCTAACTGGCAGTTTGGTCAAACCTTTGTCGGGAAGAATTTCAGGGTTTAAGCAAGTTTCGAGAAACTAAATTTGGGGGAAATCGAATATTAAAGTGGTTCGAGACAAGAGAAAGCTCTCCGCTAATTTCGTTATTCCTCCCTTTTTTTTCTTTAAATTTTATATATGGAAAGGAGAGAAAAATGAGGGGAAAGTATCTTTGACTTTTGTGTGTGTTTTCTTTTTTAAATGTTTTTTTTTTTTTTTGGGTTTTGGTGTTTTAATTGTGAGTTGGTGTTGTTATAGAGGGGGAAAAGGGAAGTGAGAAAGTGAGTAGCTGAAGTGGCTGTGAGAAAATTTTGTAACAGCCCGCAGCTATTAAAGTATTTACATGGTTGGGTTGTAACGTTTAATTTCGTGTAATCTAAAACATGGTTGTATTATGATACTTAATACTAATCTCCTGGTTTTATTCTAACTAGCCATTACAAAACAGTTTCTCTTAAGAATGAAGTTAATGCATGTTAGTGTAAGATCCACGAGGATCCCACTTAGATTTGGTAGTATAGTAGAACGAGAAACCAGAATCATTCAATGGCTATTGGTCTAGTAAAAGCCTTTAATAAGTGGGATTGATTTTTGACCGATGATTTTTTTTTAAAAGGGTAATAAAAGTATTTCCGACAGCATTTGATGCAAACGTAACATAAGTCCACAAATCCGCCTATTCATTTTTCTTTCTTTTTTTGGTGATATGAACGGAACATGTCTTCTCCACTTACAAATTTAGCTTAAGTTTATATTCATTTCCATGGTATTTTATTATTGATATTACTCTCTTTAAAAAAGGTTTGATTTGGATGAAAGCATTGGATTAAAATCTTGCATTTTAACCCAAAAAAAAAAAACCCTGCATTTTGGAAATAAATATTAGTGCGAATGCTTGACGCATCTACTCTCTTATCACCCATGGGCCATGACTTACTGACTTTGTTGAGTTGATTCCATTGTTGATATTGTTACGATCATTGATTCTTTCGTATTAGTGTCAGCTTTATGTCATCATCTAGATTTAAATCACTTAGAAAACATCATGTTGTTGACAAAAAATTAATAGTTTCACACCTATATTATAAACAAGAGAATTTTGCTACTCTTGTTCATCAATATAATTTGGATTATACAATTTTAAATTGGTCTCGTTTCTTTTGTTAAACTGATATGACACTTTATTTTATTTATCTTATATAAGCTGTAAACAAACGCGAATGTTCGTCTTCTTGGCTTGGAATTGGTGTAGGTTCGTACATTGTGTTGGCGCATGTTGCTAGCATCTTCCACGAACTCTTTATACAAGGATTGCTTCATCTCTTCCCAAAAAGAGCCTGGTTCATCATACTCAAGACGAATGTATGCATCTTGTTCCCAATGCAAAATAAAAGAGACAATTTTTCTGTGTTTTATAGGGTTTTGAGAAACTAAAACAAAAGACAAAAAATATTTATAAGTTTTTTTGGATTTCATAAAATTGAAACACTGAAGCAGACGAAAATAGAACTAAGAAATAGAAAACTTTTTGTTTTGTTGGTAACTCGAAACAAATAATAAACTGAAGCAAATGAAAATTTTGTTTGGTTTTTATGATGGTGCTGAAGCAAATTAACAAGATCAAAAACAAGAATTAAAATTTTTATGGGTTTTTTTATTTGAAAACAATGAAATTGAAAAATCGAAACAACAAAACAGAAAAATTGCAAAGGGATAAAGGTTGGACGAACACAACCTGAGGGATATGAGCTTTTGAAGCTCTGATACCAAATGATGTAAGATTGTAATCACTCCAACTTTAGATAACTTGATGATCACGAGATTCCAAGCTTAACTCGCGGAAGGTGGAATTGATATCGAGATAAAAGGGGATATAAGTGATTGACTCGCTGAATCAGTGACGAACAAGGATGTTTGAATCACTCAAACAAACTCAATCCGCAGGTTTATATAGCAATAAGTGAATCACACATTTAAGAACTTAAGAACACAAACAATACAAAGACTCAAACTTTGTAAGAAAAACGTAAAACTTTATTATTTCGAAATTCAAGGGTGATTTACAAATGGGACGAAGGTGAGCTTATATAGGCTCAGCTACAACGTTCTAATACTCTAAAACAAGAAACAAATCCCACAAAATTAAAAGAAACTAACCGTTGGTGACATAAAGAGTGAATCGACAAAAATAAAGAAATGTGAGTTGTGCTTGAGTCTTGACAACTTGGGGGCGAATGTAGAGTGTCTACAAACATTCTGGTTGATGTTGTAGAGCTTCAAGTCGGGGCCAAATTTCAGGGAATATAGCTGTTGGAGAGTAATGGCGAGAGACTCCAAATAAGGCAAGTGTAGATTCCCTTGGTTTAGAAATCGAATATCTTTCCAACCAAAACCGTTCCTGGTATGATTACAATTTTTCCTGATTCTCTGATGAACTAAGATTCCAGATCAAGTCGGTTCATAGCTTAATTCCTTCTGGTTTGGTCGGAATCCTTCAATTAAGGCACATATATCCAAATCGGGTAAGTTGGAAATCACCTGGTTTGTAAACTGAGTAACTATTTTGTCTGAACTCCTATTGGGATGATTCCAATTCGCCGCGTGCCTATATTGGATTAGAATTGTATACCAAGTAGTTTCATACCTAAAATCCTTCTGGTCTGGTTGGAGTGATTTAATAAGTGGCCATATGTCTCCATTGGGTCCATTGGAGGTCTGCCGGTTTGTAACTCCAATATCTTCTTCATGTAAAAAGCTCTGTGGATGAATCTTTTTCGTGGTGTGCTCTTGATGAGTTGAGTATATATCCAAAGTGGTTGTGGAGCTAGAACGGTCGGTCGTGGTCTTCATTTTAGCTGAAGGAAGCTCGCATGTCTCCTTAGCTCGTCTTAGTTCCAATGTGTGCTCCGTTTCAGCTTTGGTACGCCCTCCTCGGTTTGGATTGGTTTGGTCAGGGTTGATGACAGCATCACCAATTTACGACTACATCAACATAAATAGTCACTCCTTACTCACAGAAATCGGATTAATCAATTTTTACTCACAAAAGTTGTCATTCATTTTTTGTAATAACAAATTAGTTGCAAAGAAGTCACAAATATATTCCTTATACCCTAAAACTATTTGATTTTGGTATTAAAAATCATATTAATATTTATAAACTATATAAAGTTAAAAAGTAAATCATAAATATTTACATAAACTATAAGTGTTACATATAAAAATGTTCTTGAGTTCTTATAAAATGGTTAGAAAGCATTTATATTAATGCAAAATTTGTTATGTTTCATGATTCTATTACATGAATGTGTATAAATAGAGATATTACATCTTAAATATACTAAATATATATCTAATAAGGTATAAAAATTTGTGTAGTCATATATTAGTCGCTAAGAGAGTGACCTCTTTGCGATTACATCAACATAAATAGTCTCTTTTTAGTCACAAAAACCAGATTAGTCACCTTTTATTCGCAAAATTTGCCACTCATTTGCGACTGTATTTATTGTAATAACAAATTAGTTGCAAAAAAATCACAAATATATTCCCTATAACCTAAAACAATTTTATTTTGGTATTAAAAATATATTACTATTTATAAACTATATTAATCAAGTTAAAGGTTCTATTATAATCTTTTTGATTATTAAAATAATAAAATTATAAGGTTCAAAAGTAAATCATGAATATTTACATAAACTATAAGCGCTACATATAAACATATTCTCGAGTTCTTATGAAATGGTTAGAAAACACTTATTTTAGTGCAAAATTTGTTATGTTTCCTGATAATATTACATTTTATGTATAAATAGAGATGTTACATCTTAAATATACTAAATTTCTTAAAAGGTATATAAGTGAGTGACCCATTTGCGACTACATCAACATAAATAATCACTCTTTAGTCACAAAAACTGGATTAGTCACTTTTTAGTCACAAATTTTATCACTTAATTGCGAATGTATTTTTTTTAATAATAAATTAGTGGCAAAGAAGTCACAGATATATTCCCTATACCCTAAAACTATTTTATTTTGGTATTAAAAACATATTAGCATTTATAAACTATATAAATCAAGTTAAATGTTCTATTATCATCTTTTTGATTATTAAAATAATAAAATTATAATGTTCAAAAGTAAATCATGAATATTTACATAAACTATAAGCGCTACATATAAAAATGTTCTCGAGTTCTTATGAAATGGTTAGAAAGCACTTATTTTAATAGAAAATTTGTTATGTTTCATGATAATATTACATTTTTATGTATAAATAGAGATATTACATCTTAAATATACTAAATATATATATCTAAATAGATATAAATAATTATGTAGTCACAAATTAGTCGCTAAGAGAGTGACCAATTTGCAACTACATCAACATAAATAGTCACTATTTAGTCACAAAAATCTGATTAGTCACTTTCTAGTTGCAAATTTTGCCACTCATTTACGACTGTATTTTTAATAATAAAATAGTGGCAAAAAAGTCACAAATATATTCTCTATACCCTAAAACTATTTGATTTTGGTATTAAAAACATATTAACATTTATATACTATATAAATCAAGTTAAGGGCTCAATTATAATCTTTTTAATCATTAAAACAAAATTATAAGATTCAAAAGTAAATCATTAATATTTACATAAACTATAAGTATTACATATAAAAGTTTTATTGAGTTCTTATGAAATGGTTAGAAAGCACTTATTTTAATGCTAAATTTGTTATGTTTTATGATTCTATTATATTTGTATGTATAAATATAGATATTAATATACTAAATATATCTAAAAAGGTATAAAAATTTGTGTAGTCACAAATTAGTTGCTAAGAGAGTAACCAATTTACGACTACATCAACATAAATAGTCACTCCTTAGTCACAAAAACCGGATTAATCACTTTTTAGTTGCAAAAGTTGTCATTTATTTGCGACTTTATTTTAATATAATAATAAATTAGTGGCAAAGAAGTCACAAATATATTCTCTATACCCTAAAACTATTTGATTTTTTTATTAAAAACATATTAACATTTACAAACAATTTAAATCAAGTTAAAGGCTCAATTATAATCTTTTTATTATTAAAAAAAAAAGGTTCAAAAGTAAATCATGAATATTTACATAAACTATAAGTATTACATATAAAAATGTTCTTGAGTTCTTATGAAATGGTTAGAAAGCACTTATTTTAATGCAAAATTTGTTATGTTTCATGATTCTATTACATTTGTGTGCATAAATAGAGATATTATATTTTAAATATACTAAATATATATATATCTAAAAAGGTATAAAAAATTTTGTAGTCACAAATTAGTCGCTAAGAGAGTGACCAATTTGTAACTACATCAACATAAATAGTCACTTTTTTAATCACAAAAACCGGATTAATCACTTTTTAGTCGCAAAATTTGCCACTCATTTGTGAATGTATTTTTTTAATAATAAATTAGTGACAAATAAGTCACAAATATATTCCCTACTAGGATAATTCCCACGTGCAACATTTACATTTCTTAATTTATTATATTTTCTAGATGTATATATATATATATTTATACTTTTTTAAGATTGTTTTTAATTTTGCATTTTAATATTTTTGTTAATTATTTTATTATCCTGCAATTTATTACTCTTATTTTTATTAGTCTAGTTTTTATTTTGTAATCTAACTATTTTATTAATAATATTTATTTATAAATATTTAAATGATATAACAAAGTTATCACTAACTTTGGTATTTCAAATCATACATTATTTAAATTTTCATAGTTTTCACAGCTGTTTCTTTAAAATTACGTTAATATTATTATTACTCTAAAATTGATAAAAAGATCAAAATTGATGTGTATTTGCGGTTGCTATTTATATATTAGTGTAAAATAGATGTTGAATTCCGTTTTCTTTTTCTGATTTATTGTATCTTATTTAATTATTTTTAATTATTAGTCTTAATTGCCCTTAATTATTAGTCTTAATTCTCTTCGGTTAGTAGTATTAATTGTGTTGACAAATATTTTTGTTTGTTTAGTAGTTAGGTTTGTGACATAGTTTTTATGTTCTTAAAATATTTTAATCTTATTAAATTTGTAGCATTTTTATACCAATGTTTAATTTACATTAAATAAGATTTTTTTTGGTTAGAAAGAAAATCATCTAAAAGAAATAAATATTATATTTTAATATTTTTAGTAGAGATTATTATGTGGTTTGATTTTGGAAGTATTTTTTATTTAATTTTTTTTGTAAAGTATTTAGTGGAGATTGAGATTTTGTGATTTGGTTTTTATAGCAATAAAATATTTTCTATTAGATTTGTTGTGTTTGTATGTTAGATTGGTTTACAACACAATTTTTAGTTCTTAAAATGTGTAATCTTATTAAATTGATATTTTTAAAGCAATATTTAGTCTTATCTTAGATAAGATTTTTTTGGTTAGAAAGAAAATAATCTAAAAAAAATAAATTAGAAAATGAGAAAATAGATTAGTTAGAAGTGACACGTGTCAGCATTTCAAAATTTCACATAAAGATAACCCTACTATAGTAGATCAGATATAAACTGTAAACAAACGCGAATGTACATATATCCGAGAGAGAAGTTACCAGACATTGTTATTCTGTTATACATAAGGATCTCTCATATTTACAATGACAATAGATAACGAAACTCGTGTCCATATGTTTGGATCTCAACCATTTTAGCTAAAGGAACTTTTGCTTTTCTTTTTAAACATTCCATAATCATGCCCTTTAGGTTCCCTGATCGAGGCAACTGGCTATAGATCCATTCCAAAAGAGATTCAATATCATCTGCAAAGTCTTTCATGTGCCATTGTAGAAGCTGTGGAACCACAATCTTTTTCTTGCTTGAAACACCCACGGAAGCTTCTAGGTACTCCACTCTTGCTCTTCCTAAATCATTCACCACTTCATCTGCTGTATAGACTCTAAGCTGCACATGAATACCAATGCATGTCATCATTCATATATATAATACTCGGGTAATATAAATTCGTCAAAATAAACTATGTTTGGACACTTACTGCGGGTGAAGACCAACTTCCACGGCAAAGCGCAAATGTCACGTTGGGTTCTGAATATCCTAAACCATAAGTGTGTCGCAGGAGAGTTTCTTTCTCATCAAGCGACTCCTTCTTTCATGAACATGTTGATTAGCTTCTTGCAGTACTTGATTCTATTTATAGGTAGAAATTGATATGGAATGCACTTACATGTTCTGGTTCACAAGGATGTCGCAAGACGAAATGTTCAATCGCCAAAGCGTTGAGGACTATGCCACCGACGTTGAGTGAAGCCTGCCAAAAAAAAAAAAAA
>VBRH01000237.1:63497-98113 GCA_014578085.1 Cardamine resedifolia | reverse complement strand
TTTTTTTTTTTTTTTTTTTCTCTTTCTGAGCTTCTATTTTGCTGTTCCTTATCCTGCTTTGCTTTTCTCCAATAATACATTGATTTGGATTTTTTTTTTCCCAGTTCTATCGACACCGTTACTACAATCGAGGATCCAAAATCGTTAAAACAGGTATCATCTGATTCATTCTCGTTTCGGATTTGATTTTTCACATTCATTTTATGGGGATTTTGCTGCTAGTGTGGTAAAGAACGATACTACTTAAAAATCAGAAGACGAGAGAATTTGAAGAACGATAGTATAAGAAGCTTAAGATTTTAGCTGATGGTGCGAAATATTAGCTGTTCCATTATGCTTCTCCATCAAATTATGAAATCATGAATCCACGCCCTATCATATTGGATGCTATCTGGCATTTTTGCTAAGATCGGAGGAATTACGTTTTGGCTTTTTTCTGATCCTATTTTTCAAACTTTCATCATCAGATTCCTTGTCCTCATATCACCGACCCTGCCGAGAAGTATTTGTCATTAATAGTTCCAGCATTTAACGAAGAGCATAGACTTCCTGCAGCTCTTGAGGAAACTATGGAGTAAGTTCAAATACTCTCACTTCTTTGGAAATTGGATTTGCTCTTTTTTTTTTCTTTTTTTCTTTCAGGATTGTGTATTTGCTTACACATGTGAGAAGTTTGCTTCTCTTGCTAAACAGCAGCACAAGTCTTATTTATACATACTAACTAGGCATACTTTTAATTCGCCTGTGGTTTGCAGTTACCTTCAAGACCGGGCATCACGAGACCCCAGTTTTTCTTTTGAGGTTAATAGTTTTAATTCTTCTGTCTTATCTCTATTCATCTCATGAAGGTTGATTCTTAACCTAGATTTGCCTTTTGTTATGAATGTATGAGCTTTTCAAGGTTTTTGTCCCTATAACCAATTCATTGACCTCTATTGGAAACAAGTAATAAGCTCACAAAGTAAGTATCTTTGTTTTCTATTTCTAGGTCGTGATTGTTGATGATGGAAGTGTTGATGGAACAAAAAGAGTAGCTTTTGATTTCGTTAGAAAGTACACAGTTGACAACATAAGGGTTATACCCCTTGGGAAGAATCAAGGAAAAGGAGAAGCTATAAGAAAAGTGAGTTCTACTTGTAGCGCATGCAACTCTACATATCTTTCTTATGTGATTGAGTAAGACTATATACTTTGCTATTTCATTCTATAGAAAAAAAGTTAATCGAAGCTTTCTACTTTTTGAAAGCATTAAATAGGGAATGATGCATTCACGGGGTCAGCTACTTCTCATGTTGGATGCTGATGGTGCTACTAAAGTAACTGACCTAGAAAAACTTGAAAATCAGGTTTGCCCTAAGTTTTGACTATTGAGATTTCAGACAAACTGGAAACTGTACGACAAACTTCCTGATCTCCTAGCCTCTTAGATCCATGCAGTAGCTAGAGAAGAAAATTCAATCAGAAATCCAGCATCTAGGGATATGGATTTTAGAATAGGTGATGTTCAAGTATCCGCATTTGGTTCTCGTGCTCATCTCGAGGAGAAAGCTCTTGCTACAGTTAAGTTTTGCAACCGTCTGTTCTAGATACAACATCATTCTTTGTTTATGTATGCACACAGATTCATATACATGTATGCTTCTTAGATAATTGACTTCAGTCTGTCAATTTCAGAGGAAATGGTATCGTAACTTTCTGATGAAGGGCTTCCATCTTGTGGTTCTGATGGCTGCTGGTCCTGGAATTCGAGATACACAGGTGGCTCTTTTTCTTAATCTCAATTATTGAATGTAATCGTTCTGTTTTACCAAGACATGTTCTTGAATAATAATGATAACTTAACATCATTTTTTCCCCAGTGTGGCTTCAAAATGTTTACTAGAGCTGCTGCTAGAAGACTTTTCACAAACATCCATCTGAAAAGGTACGTATAATGAATTGATGATGATAAACTAGCAGTAGAAGCATCAATAAGAGTATCTCACTTAAAATCGATCTCTGTGCAGGTGGTGCTTTGATGTTGAATTGGTTTACTTGTGCAAGCGTTTTAATATTCCAATGGTTGAGATCTCTGTGAAATGGTCTGAAATTCCCGGGTCTAAAGTCAGTTTGTTGAGCATTCCCAACATGGTTTGGGAGCTTGCTTTAATGTCTATGGGATACAGAACTGGCATGTGGAAGATTCACAACGCATGAGACACATCGACAATATACATAGAGCATTTCCTTTGGGGGGAAAAAACCATCGGTGCAAAGGGGATATAGTTTTGATGTCTCAGATCAAGCAAGGGAAGGCAAGACTAATGAAAATTTGTTGGATCTTTCTTTCAATAGATGTAATAATAAATCTTAACGGGATTAGAAATGACGTGATGAAACTACTAGAGGTTTTATTGGTTTTAGTAAAAAACTCTTGACATTCCAATGACTAAGCTCTCTACTCTTAGTACATCTTCTGTCCAACACCTTGGCGACCAAAATTTATTAATGATGAAAGAATGGTTTTATCCGCATCAACAATTCAAGCTATGAAATGTTTAAACTTGAGGTTCATGCTAATGATCATTCAATAACCCTAACTCCGTTATTCTGAATTCTAATAAACATTGTGGCACAATTTTATAAACAAGAGATCAAAGGAGAAGAGGAGCACATCTTGTAACAAATTTGAGAAACCAAGCAAGATATAAAAAATGGATACTTGGGCATTTCATAATACTTTTGGCCAATATGTATTCGGAACAAGTATAATACCAAGCAAATCAATTCGAATTTATAAACCTTGATCCTAGAATTGAGCTATCGCTCCTTCTCAACTATCAAAACACCAAAGCAGTAACTTTCTAATCAAAATTAACATTTCAACTAATATAAAATTATTTTGAGAGAGTAAGTAATCATCTTAAAAAATATAGAGTTTTTCAGAGTCTGATGTTGATGATTACACATGTGATCATTCATCCAGAGCAAAACTGAGTCTTGACCGTTTCTAAAAGCACTCCTGACTATTACAAATTTTTTGGACCTACCAAAGAAAAGTGAGTAATTACCCTCGTTGTTCTATCCATGACTTTTTAGTTGTTTTTCGATAATCCGAAATCATTTTCTTTCAGGATGTTGGAATAATTCTTAAATCATGTTGAGTTTTCAACCACTAAGTTAAAAAAGTGAGTTACTTTTCTTTTTCTCTTTGGTAATTGTACGAATCAAGTACATTTGAAGAAATAATTGACTATTAGTCTAGAGTGAACTCTATGAAAACAAAGATGAATTCTATCCATGACTTTTTAGTTGTTTTCCGATAATCCGAAATCATTTTCTTTCAGGACGTTGGAATAATTCTTAAATCATGTTGAGTTTTCAACCACTAAGTTAAAAAAGTGAGTTTACTTTTCTTTTTTTTTTCTTTGGTAATTGTACGAATCAAGTACATTTGAAGAAATAATTGACTATTAGTCTAGAGTGAACTCTATGAAAACAAAGATGGATTCTATGTATACAAAATTAGATTTCTTAAAGAGTGATTTTGTAACAAAATGAGTACATACATAATAATCATACAATTTTCTTGTAATTCACATAATTAAATAAATTATTTATGGAATATTTGGATATTGATAATATTTTTTCGAAATCACATTTCATACCGTAGTTTCATATAAGGATAGGATATTACGCCTATCTCCACCCATTTGATAAATCTTAACGAGATTAGAAATTATGTGATGAAATGAAACTACTAAGAGCTCTTGGTTTAATTTATTGGTTTTAGTAAAGACTCTTAGACATTCTAATGTCTATGCTTTCTACTCTCAGTTATACATTTCTTTCATGAAATAATGATTCAAGCACAAAGGGTTTAAATAGTGTTGTGGACCAAAATTTATGAATGATGAAAATCTGTTATATCTGCAACATCAAGGACAATTCAAGCTAGGAAATTCCTAAACTTGAGCTTCATGCTGAAATGATCACTCAATAACTCCGTTATTCTAAATTCTGATTCTGATAAATATTGTGGCACAATTTTATAAATTATATACAGACAAATTAATGCTTTCAGAAATTTAACTATATCATTGATGATAAGAAAACAAAAATTTTAAACGTCTATTAACCGCTTTTTGGGACTCTTTAACGATTTTACGTATAAACCGCCAAAAACCTGTAATTTTGCATCCTCGTCGACTGTGAAATGCCAATTACCTGCACTGCTCTCCTCCATATGCTCCGGGAATGTAAGAATTTGCGGTTTCTTCTTCAAGTTCACGGCAGCTTGATCGTCTCAGGCCTTAAACCCCATAACCAGCTCATAAACGCTTATTCTTTCTTTCAAAGATCCGACCTTTCTCGCATTATCTTTGATTCAGTTCGAGACCCAGGCGTTGTCTTGTGGAATTCCATGATCAGAGGATACACAAGAGCTGGTTTGCACAGAGAAGCTCTCGAATTCTTCGGTTATATGTCAGAGGAGAAAGGTATTGATCCAGACAAGTACACTTTCACTTTTGCTTTGAAGGCCTGTGCCGGAGCTATGGACTTTGAGGAGGGTTTACGAATTCAAGATTTTGTTGCTGAGATGGGTTTTGAGTCTGATGTTTATATAGGCACCGCGTTAGTTGGAATGTATTGTAAAGCTGGTGACTTTATTTCTGCAAGACAAGTGTTTGATAAAATGCCTGTGAAGGATATTGTTACTTGGAACACTATGGTTTCCGGGTTGGCCCAAAAAGGAAGTCCTGGTGAAGCGTTGCGGTTGTTTCGTGATATGCATTTGAGTTGTGTTGACATTGATCATGTTAGTCTCTACAATCTGATCCCTGCGGCTTCAAAGCTAGGGAAGAATGATGTGTGTAGATGTCTTCACGGTCTTGTGATTAAAAAAGGTTTTACCTCTGCTTTCTCTAGTGGTTTGATCGACATGTATTGCAAATGCGAGGCTTTATATTCTGCCGAATGTGTTTTTGAAGAAGTGTTGAGCAAGGATGACTCTTCGTGGGGTACAATGATGGCAGCTTATACACATAATGGGTCCTTTGAGGAGGTGTTGGAGTTGTTTGACCTGATGAGAAACTATGATGTTAGAATGAATAAGGTAGCTGTAGCAAGTGCTCTTCAAGCTGCAGCATATGTAGGGGACTTAGTGAGGGGGATTACAATTCATGAATACGCAGTGCAACAAGGCTTGATGAGTGATGTCTCAGTTGCAACTTCTCTTATAAGTATGTATGCCAAATGTGGAGGGTTGGAGATAGCGGAACAACTGTTCATAAATATTAAAGATAGAGATGTCGTTTCTTGGTCTGCCATGATTGCTTCATTTGAGCAAGCAGGTCATCACGATGAGGCTCTCTCTTTGTTTAGGGATATGATGAAAATACATGTGAAGCCTAATGCTGTAACTTTGACGAGTGCGCTTCCGGCTTGCGCAGGAAAAGCCGCCTCTAGGTTGGGTAAGAGCATACATTGTTATGCTTTAAAGGCTGATATTGAGTGTGAGTTGGCAACTGCCACAGCTATTATCTCAATGTATGCCAAAAGTGGTCTCTTTTCTTCCGCACTCAAAGCTTTTGAAAGACTGCCAATTAAAGATGCTGTAGCATTCAATGCGCTGGCACAAGGGTATACTCAGATTGGTAATGTTGGTAAAGCATTTGATGTGTACAATAACATGAAGTTACATGGAGTAGGCCCAGACTCAGGAACTATGGTTGGTATGCTTCAAACTTGTGCTCTCTGTAGCGACTATGATCGAGGTTCTTGTGTCTATGGCCAAATTATAAAGCATGGGTTTGATTCAGAATGTCACGTGGCACATGCTCTGATCGATATGTTCACCAAATGTGACGCTCTTGCTGCAGCAAAATCCTTGTTTGACAACTGTGGATTCAAGAAAACCACTGTTTCGTGGAATATAATGATGAATGGGTACTTGCTCCATGGCCAAGCTGAAGAAGTTATTGCCGCTTTCCGTCAGATGAGGGTTGAGAATTTTCAGCCAAACACAGTCACATTTGTTAACATCTTACACGTAGCAGCACAATTAGCAGCCTTGAGAGTAGGAATGGCGGTTCAAGCCAGTCACATCCGGTTCGGGTTTCGTTCCCACACACCTGTAGGAAATAGCCTAGTTGATATGTATGCGAAATGTGGAATGATAGAATCTTCCGAGAGATGCTTTATCGAGATAAGAAACAAAGACATGGTTTCATGGAACACTATGCTATCTGCTTACGCAGACCACGGTCTAGCAAGCTGTGCGGTCTCACTCTTCTTGTCTATGGAAGAAAACAAACACAAACCAGACTCTGTTTCATTTCTTAGTGTTCTTTCAGCTTGTAGACATGCGGGGTTAGTTGAAGAAGGAAAACAAATGTTCAAGGAAATGGAAGAAAGATACAAGATTGAAGCAGAAGTTGAACATTACGCGTGTATGGTTGATCTATTAGGGAAGGCTGGTTTGATTGGTGAAGCTGTGGAAATGGTGAGAAGAATGAGAGTGAAAGCAAATGTAGGAGTATGGGGAGCTCTATTGAGTTGTTCGAGAATGCATTGTAATTTGTGGTTAAGTAATGCTGCATTGTGTCAGCTTGTTAAACTTGAGCCACTAAATCCTTCTCATTATGTTCAAGACCGCAGATTGAGAGAGACTTGTGATGGATCGAAAATAACGAATGTTCCTGCTTGTAGTTGGATCCAAGTTTAATAATACCCAATTTTTGTGGTTCTTCTCGATCATATGGATTTTTACTGTTAACTTTCTGTAAACAATAGAAATGCATGTTGGAAAACAATATACTTGTGAAAGCTATAGATAAATGTAATATACAGTAAAAGACAACAAGGGTCCATAGCTCAGTGGTAGAGCAATTGACTGCAGATCAATAGGTCACCGGTTCGAACCCGGTTGGGCCCTTCTTTTTCGGTTTTTTTCATAACCCAAAAAATTAAATTTTAAAGAGTGATCTGCCTGAGATTTTTACTACATTTGATTTTGCTGTAAATATTGTTGAAATTGAAAACGGCAAGTTCAATTTCTGTAAGATTTTTCGACACCCGACTTTTATGATTCTTATACATCACAGCTCGTCTTTTTATTAGTTCTTGACCACAAAATTACAACACAGTTTAATATAAAGAAGCTCAAAGCTAAACACTGAATAAAGTCAGAAGAAGACATATTAAAAGTATTTTAGATATTCACTTACCATTTTTCCCAAAACTTCACTCACTGTAGGTACATTTAGCTATTCGGCAATATTCACTCTTGCTGCTATATATTAGGGGAAAAAACAATAAAGATTCATTTCCAAATTTCAATCCAATGTGATTCCTTTCTTACTAGCTGCTTCGTCGATCTCAATGCCTCTTCTCTCTTCTATGCTTCTGCATAAACTCCGATAACATCTCCATAGCTTCACAGACATTGGATATACAGACAAAGCTTTCTTCAAGAATCTCTCAGCTCTCGTCTTGAAACCATTGATGCTGCTCAATATTTCTCCAGCCTCTACCCATATATACTCGGGAGCTATTGGTATGGCACAAGAAATTGTACTCACCAAGTTCAGACCTGCCCAGAAATGAATACCCGAGGAGGGACCAGAATCCGGATGGTTCTCTTTTTTCCTTAACAGCTTACATACAGACAGAGCCAGCGAGTAATTGCACGGAACCAACCCTAAGATTGTTTCCACAAAATCCACCAGTTCCGTTTGTTTACTTAGCTTCTTGGGAACAAGAGATGGTCCGTGCCATGCTTCAAGAACAACATTCACCACTAAGAGTTCAGATGAAATTGGAGCCAGAAGATTAGTAACTAGCTTTCTGACTCTCGGTTTCTCAGCGCTGTTGCTGATGAATTTCCACGATAGTGGCTCTTTTACTGGTAATGAACTTGATTGATCCAAGTAAGAGTTGAGTAATCTCAATTGTAGGTTGATCGAAAATTCACCCGTTGCTTGCAACTCATTGATTAGCTGAAACACAGCATGCTCTCTAAGACAGTGCATAAAATGCTCAGGAGCTGTAGCTTTTAGTGCTTCGTCAATGGCCGAGCGAGCCCCAGTCCAGTTACTCTGCAGTACATTATGGAGAGAGAGATTAAGATATCCAAACATTGCATCCATCTGATCCGATGCAACACTCAGATCTGATAAAGCTGATTCCAGCAAACTATCATCACCACCTTCGTCATTAGCCAGTACCGTCTTATTCTTACTGGATAATACATCCCATACTGACACGTACCAACGGGACATGAGTTCTCTTGTCAAGTCATAGCTTCCTCCTTGCAAAGTATATTCAGCGTACTGATTCCAAATACATTGTATACCTGAAGCCTCTTTTGGTTCCTGTTTGAGAAGCTCTTCAAACCCAGATGCAAACGTATCTTTTGACTCATTTGGTTGTACCCTGGCAGCTAACAATTTCAGCTCTAAGCAAGTTGGGTAGAGTTTAACGGATGCCTTCAAAATGTCCCTACAGTTTCCTAATTCATCAACTGCAATCATAAACAGGGCGTGGTTCAGAGCGAATAGCCCAGCAGTTCGCTCTTGTATTCCGTCTTTTGACCACCTATCGTTGGAACAATGTTCTGCTGAACACATCCCTTTATCAAATAGTCTGAGTGCCATTTGCTTCAGATCACCTTCCAAATTAACGGACGGCCATTCGATTTCAACTAGTTCCTTCTCCATTTCAAGTCGTTGAACAACAGAGTCAGGCAATATCCTGTAAACAACTAAGTACACACAACAAACCCAGAACACACATTTGTCAGAATATGTTAAGCATGTGAGAATGTGAGACATCAGTGAAAATTCAGGGTCATCAGAAACTGTTGCTGGAGCCTGAAGCTTGGATATTCTCTGGACTGCCTTTGAAACATTCCCAGAGATGCACAAAAGGTTGAACATCTGCAACAAAACATCTAATATCCAAGCGCTGGCATGATCCCTGTCAATAGACCCAGATGCATGGTTGCAAAGCGCCGAGAGGGCAGCATCATATGCAATTAATTGATCAGTAAGTTGTCCTCGACTGTTGATGTACATAAGCCAAATTACGTATGATCCGCTACTGAGTTTGACCTGAAGAGTAGCAAAGTTATCCCATATAAACCAGGCAGAAAGACTGTGAAGCATCAAATTCTATAGTAAATATACAAAATTAACTAGTATTTGGACGAAGTACTGAAAAAATGATCACTATATGCACATGTGTGGCTATGTAGATGCAGGCAATATCGCAGTAGGGGATAACATACCCCATAAGAAAGCATATCTCTCCCATCTGATCCTTCATATGCATAGTAAATCAGGAGATAAACAGTCCAAAGAATCTCAGAAGCTGGGTCACCTTCAAGACCTCGTGAAAGCACAGAAAGGGCCTGAAAAATATGCCACAAGAATTAAAACGAGAGCTAAATTTGATACTAAAAAATATTAACAGGAATCAAACAACATTGCCTGGATCAAGCCTTCTGACTGGTCAACTTCCTGAGAGAAAATAATAAGAGCCTTTTCCACGGGTTCAATAGCAGCATCTGAACCTTGTTTAAGGAGATTCTACGAATGCACCAAGCAGGTCAGAGCGAGATGGTAGTAAGAAAATCGATAAGAGAATACAGGAGAAGTAGATCTGCAGACTGCAGCTAGATATTAGTAAAACTAAAAGGTAAAAGAAAGAGAAAACAAAGACAAACCATCAAGCTATGTTTAATCCTGAAGTATGATGAGTATGTTCTTGAATTTCCTAGGACCTCAATTCGACCTTCATTTTCCCTTGCAGGTATATTCTTGTAAAACGAGTTCGATGAGGCAAGGCAAACACTAAAGTGCTTCCACCATATTTGCCCATGTCTTTGGGCTAGAATGGACTCATAAGACCATGAGTCAACCTTCATCGTATCCAAGCAGGCAAGGTAAGTTGGTAAAAGCACCACGTCAAAAGTCTGGGATCCTCTGGAAGATTTATTTTTCTTCTGATGTAAACTTGACCCTACTCTATTATCTGAAAAACCATAAATTAAAAATTCTAGCAAAGAAATATAATATCCAGAACTCTTAAATACACAATTTCTGCCGTACCAGGAATATTATGTAGACTTCGATGGGAACTGCCATCAGAGAAATCCTTGAAATGTTGCAAAGAACATTCATCATTGTTGCACCTTCCACGTAACTCGTACATGCAGAGTGGCCAAAAGGGGTCCAGATTCAAATTACAGGTGTAGAAGCCAATTTTTTCCCCATATACTGGAGTTTCAGGCATGCTTCTACATTTTGTTTTATCACTGTATAAGCAATATGACTTGCTTTGAAGTGTATATTCTGGTCCCAGGGACGTTATTGAAGACCCTGGAACCTTCAGATGATTAATTGTGCTCCGAAATAAAGGACCTGACAAAGCTACAGAAGATAAAAGAGCATTCTCAGGTGAAATCCTATGGGACTCCATATCTATAGATGATTCCTCGGGTGCGAGCTGTTCAACTGGTGCTTCAGATGGACTTCCTTGCAGTTTACTGGTAATTGGCTCTGAAATTGAAAACAGGAAGACGTCTTACTGAAAATTATAAAGGAAAGTGAAGCACATGGAGACCACGTTGGTTCAGCCATCTTGGGAAATGCTATGGAAACTCAATCACGAGCAAACGAATTTGGCGCCAGTTCATGCATTTGCTATCCGCAGTGTAGCTCAATCTCTCAAAGAGTAGCCACTTGAAAGCAACATCAGGTTACCAAATGTCCATGCTATTTCGCCCCTTTTAAAGTGAATGCACAGCCACCCATAAAATTGGACAATTCATAAAATAACTAAACAAATTGCCAGTCTTATAAATAAACTCCTTACCTCGAGAATCATTATGCTGATATTGTTCTGAGAAAGGACTACTACCATCTCTTTGGGTTCGATCACTTGCAACATCACTGTCATCCCCTCTATCTATCACAGTCTCTCCATTGAAACATGTGCCACCTCTAGATTCTTCCCTTGGGCCTAGACGCTCAAATAATTTAGATCTTAATGATGCTTCGAGAAGCATAGAATTCTGATTGCCTAGTGTTTGCTCAAGATTTTCCATTTGATGTCCAAGGCCCCCCTCGGTAAGTTCATGGTCAACTGGAAATGACTCGTCATCTGGCAAAATGTTTGCATCACTTGCCGGGGAGCATAGTCTACTTCCAGTTTGCTTGTTACTGCAAGGCAATCCATCAGAGGTACTAGCATCAAGATCACTGCACGGCTCTGAACCCAAATTCTGTCCACTACGGGAACGAGGTGGAGGATGACTGCCACCATAATCGTTGTGGTTGGTTTCTAGCTGAATATGCTGAGTGATGTCCGTTTTGGTTGCCAAATCAATGTTTTCAGTATTATTATTCAAAAAGTTAAACCCAGTTCCAGGGTGCTCGTGACGTACAGAAGGCCACAACAATCTGGAGTCGTGCACGATGAGAGATCCATAATGAGCAGATAAAATTTCTCTCTTACCGTAAAGTTCTGCACATCTGGCATTTGCCTCGATCAAAGATCTCTGTGCCTTTCTATAAACCTTAAGAGCATTTCTTTCTTCAATTTCACAAAGGCGTTTACGTTCTTGTGCTTCCTCCAACTCTCTGTCAAGAGTTTCCTCTAGGTTCGTCAAAGATAGCATATCCAGTTGACTATGTCCAGGAGCAGTTGTATTCCCCGGGATGTTCCAGAGTCCAGAACTGTTCAAACAAGGCTAGAGTGCAGAAGAAAAATAAAATCAAAAGTAAGGATAACAAAATCCTACCAGTAGCCTCTAAGTGGTTATTTAAGGATCTAGAATAAACCTGATGGTTTCCATCGACTATTTTAAGCAACTGATCACTTGACACGCTCCTATGAACAGGAAAATCTGACGGGCCACATCTTACACCTTCGTATTGATTTGCTTTGCTCTGCAATAAAAAAAAATATCTTAAATTGAGAAAAACACTGGCTCGAAACTAGAAAGAGTAAGATAATCTTAGAATCGATTATTACAGTCCTAGTAAAGGAGAAAATACAAAATCAAGTTGACACTTACTGCGCTTTGTTGTAAGACACTCGAGCTTGTATTTCCTTCTACAATATGCTGAGAAATAACAGGCGGATCAATCTCATTACTGTTACTGCCAAGTTGTTTGCAACTAGCATTGGTACCTGCAGTAAACATCACAGTCAGGTGATATTCAATGTGGGGAAAAATCAAAACACTGAATTCCTGAACCAAGATAGATTATCTAGTGAAACAGCCACTAGCACATTCAATCTTAGCCTTTAGTCTCACCAGGCAGTAGACTTTGGATGCCAGGCGCTTTCATTGGTGCAACTAAAGATGCTGGCACTCTGTAATCAATAATAGGCTGACTTGCATCAACTCCACTAACTTTTAAGCGCTTCTTGGCAGGTTCATTCAGTTCTTGCTGTTTAGCATCATCAGAAACCATACCAAGTTTCCTTGCTGGAATGATTTTTTGGTTTATAGCATCCTTCTTTGGCTGTGCAGCCTTAAGCTTCAGCTCACTTTCCCGATGCGCAATCTGCTGCCTCAAATCCTGAAGTTTGTTGCTATTGGGCTCCACAATCTGTCCAGGACGCCGTGTATCTTTGCTAACTGTCTTTTCAGACGTAGGAACATTTTTATTGGGTTTAATTTCCTTAGCAAGTGAAAGGTTGGAAACTTTGGAAGTTGCAGCATGACTAAAGGTGCTAGTGGACAATGCCTTCTTTTTTATTGCTCTGTTTTCAATTTGTCTTGGTCCTTTCAATTTTGTTTGTAATAATGGAGACGGGTTTCTATTCCCAGACATGGTTCCCTTTGGTTGGATCTTTGTTGTCTGTGTCCGTCTTTTACCATCAGATTCACTACCACTATCATCATCTGAGAAGTTTATCACAAGATTGCTGTTGTTGCCCCTTGCAGGAAATTTCTTCCCATGGATGGCAGCAGTGGATACCACTTGCTTCTTCTCAACTATCCGCCCTCCAGGGTGGATCAGCTTCAACGGTGTAGCATCAGCAGGTTTAATTAAAGATCCAACATTCCCTAACAAGTCACAATGAAAATAACTAAATAAGACAGTAACAAGTTTGTTCCATAGGCAACTTCAATTAAAAAGGGTTTCAAACGACCTAAAATAAAATCTATATTCATATTTTAAAGGCAGATTAATCATGATTCACACGCCACAAATTCATAACAGAAAACACATTAGTAGTTTTGTATATTGTTGATTTACAATGTGCAGTGACTTTAAGGCTCTAATAGTTATGTATACATCTCCAGTATCCTCTATTCTAGAATGAGCGGATATAAGTCTCCTCTTGCTCATACTCCTTAGAGGACTTGAGAAAAAAATCAGAGACAGAGCCAATTTACCAGCTTGAGGCCTTTGGATGTTTGCTGAAGGAACTGATACATGTTCGGTAAGAGGGGCTCTCGTGCTTGTTTGCATTGGTTGTACCTAAACACAACAATTCATGAAAACTTTTAGGGTTTTGAAAATCTGATCATCCAAATAAAATAAAAACATTCTGGCAAGAGCAAATTGCTGAAATTAATGGAACACGAAAGCTTTGAAATCTAATAATCAACGAAAATTAGTAATATACAACCCAAAATCTCTGAACTAGCACAATATATATACCCTATATCCATAAACCCATAACAAACTGAAAACAAGCGAACACAGGTAGATCTAAGAAAACACCAACATGTTATAGATATCTGATGGCTATAACTTAAGGAAAAAGCTATCCAGATTTGTAGATTATGAAAAATCAATAACAACAAACACAAATTATCGAGTTATGAGGAATAGTTTTGTTCGGCGAGAATAATACTTCGTCGTCGGAGGCGGAAAGCTCGCCTTCTTCTTTTCCGGTAACCGGAGCGTGTTTCCCCGTGGTTGGTGTCGTCATCTTGCTCGGCTCTCGCGCATAAAATCCCAACCTAAGATTTTAGAGAGACGAAGGAGAGTCACAGCTTTCGTAATGATGGGAGCTCTGTAGTGGGGATACTGGCCGCCGATGGAGCACAAGCGACAACGGTTTACGAAACGACGGAAATAACCCTACTGCTTCGTTTTTACCTACCCTTTTATTTAATTTACGCGTTTTTCTTTTTCTTTTTAACTGCTAGTAAATTGTTAAACCGTTATTTTCCAATTATATGGGTCCTCGCTTCTATTAATTCGCACGACTGTATTATTATTCCGATTTATGTTTTCATTATTAAAAAAAAAACACTGTTTTGTGTTACCAAATGAGTATCTTATTAAATTGTGTGAAGTGAGTCACATTGGTAAATCAATAAGTTTCAAACATCAACTATGGGAAAAAAATTTATGTGCATATCACTTAGATAGGAAAAATTTATTATCGAGTGAACACTGGAGTTTGTATCATTTTTGTCCAAGTTTTTTAATTTTATATGTAAACAGTAATTACATTTTTCTCATTAATAAAGCAATTAGAAGAAAAAAAATACGACAAGTCACATTGCTAACTTGTGGTTGTGATGGTCATCAAAGTAACTAATAGATGACATTTGAGACAAAATGATGAAGATGTAAACAAATTATAGTGCAACTAAAAACATAAAAAAAAATAGATAAATTTGTACTTCTGCGTACTGATGGAAACCAGAAGACGTTCATATTTCGTGGCAGTCTATAGATTATATTATTCATAATGACTAGTTACATTGTGCCGGTTTGTGATTCGAACCTGGCTCGGGTCCACTCAACACGACATCGCATCGCACATTCAACGCACTGTGACTTTGTGTCGCTCTCTTTGTAGTGACCACCTAGTCAACGCTCGTAAGATTCGATTTTACCTTTGCAAAGAGAGTTTACAAGCATTCATTGCAATTGCGCTTAATCTTTTAACAATTTCCAAATCTTTACAACGCGAATAGCTCTCACACAAAAGCAATCGAACTCCGAATGACAATCCCTTACTTCACTCTTCATCGACCCGAAGCAGCAAGTGAGGACTCGGTTTCTTTGGCTCCTCAAGTAGGATTCTGTTCAGGAAAGCTCTGTCTTTCACTTCACCAACCCATAAGTGTCTTTGTGACTCTATCCACTACCTGGTTTCTCGCACGGACGCTAGCCAACGGAAAATCATGACTCTCATCCAAAAGAAATCTATAAACTTCCCATTGTCGGTTTAAAGTCGAATGCCTCCCAATTTCAGCCTACAAGAAGTACAGTTCCCAATTTTTAAACAAACTGAATTAACCGTCCAAAAAAAAGGCTTAGAAACTATAATGTATACTTACGGAGAAAATGCAGATTCCTAGTGATTTCAAGGCGAGTGTGACATCGTAGAAAACTCGTGGTCTTCCTTTGCCAGATAGCTCCACAGGGTTGGCTACTAATAGCTCAGAATCTGGTCCTCGGTTCACGATTATCACTCGCAAAGGACACAAGATTTCCTCCTTAAGACGAGAACAGAAGTTAGCTTGATGTTTTGGATCTGCTATCTTCTTCCCGTCTATACCTCGAACAAACAAGTCCAAACTCCGGTAGCCTTTAACCTTTGATGAGAACCTACCGTAGGCAATCTGTATAACAAAACAAGAACAAAAAAATAAGTACTACTTGAGTTATACAAATCTCTGTGGTTAAGTTAGAGAGATAAGTCTTAACGTACGTGGACATCGCAGTCTTTGGAAGTCCTGAGTATATCATAGAAAAGCCCCTTCTGATCAGCACAATGAATATGAAGTAACGTATGGGCAGGGCTCAATTGATTATCAACCGTAAGAACCGCTTTGTTGTTGGAGCTAGAGCTCATATCAGACCCATCTTGGCCAAACAGCTCATGAGCAGCCACAGGTGGAAGCGAAGAGAAACGTTGCACGCTCTCTAACTCAGGTCCAGCTAGTTCAAGCTCACAGCTCACACCATGCTCACCGAGCACAGCCGTTAGATGGTCACACGTTTCGGTTTGTCTCTGTTTCGTATGTAGTAGATCCCTATTACACAAACAAGAGTTAGAGAATCATAAAACCACAACGCTAGTGTTGCTTCTCTCTGTGAGCAACATTAGTATCAGAAAAACTCACATTGCGTCAGTGATGAAAAACATGTCCAAAACTCTTCCATCTGGTGTTGTCATGACTTTGACTCTTTGTATCGTAAACTCTAGCTCTGTCAAAACTTTAGTAACATCTACAATCACCAAACAAAAAAAAAACCAAAATTTCTAATTAACCATCTATAGAGAACAACAAAAAACAGACAAAAAGACAATAATTTCACATCAAGAAACACATACCATGAAGCAATCCTTTCCTGTCACGGCAGAAGAACTTGAGGAGATAAAGAGAAGGAGGCTTAGAGACATTGGATCGAAGACACAAGTAGAAGGAGCCTAAGCAAGATGGACAAGCAGATAAAAGACGGTTTTTTAAGCTGTCCCAATCAATTTTATCTGGAGTGACCCAAAACACTATATAACACCATCGTCCATCTGTTGAAAAATCTGCACTCCATTTTCACAAACATCCAAATTTCATCAGGAATTAGTTACCCACAAATTTTAAAAACAGAAATGATTTTCGAATATTCAAATGAAGGTAACCGACAAACAGAGAATATTCCCCCATAACGAGAAACAAAAAAGGAAGTCAAATTGAAGTCAATAGAAATTGAATATTACCAGCTCGGGTAATGGAGAGACCGAATTCGAGGATGATTCTACAGAGAGTTGAACCAAGACCGGATTCATCAGGACAATTGACGGTAACGATGGTGGGATCGCCGGAGATTTTTCCCGGCTCGATCAAAACGGCGTCGTCGTTGAGAATTCCCATTTTCGCTATCACCGTTCGGAATTTTTTTTAAGAACCAATGAATCAAATTCAATTGCCGACCGAAACGGAAGAAAAATCTCGGAGAAAATGAGAAGAAACAAGGATATATAAGAGAGAAAAATTTATTTATTTATGAAATATTTATTTAGTTTATAGGTTTAATTGGGTTGTCGGGTTGCTAAGTGGGTCCTACGTATCTAGTCATACACACGTAAGAAGAAAATAGAAAAGCTGGGTTGGGCAATGAACACGTACCGTTCTATCTTTGCAACGGAGGGTATTATCGGAATTTCATAGATGAATGTAGCTACCTGTATTGTGTTAGACACCTTGCTTGCTTTAAGTGGGTCCGCACACCTTGCTTTAAGGTAGATGGATAATTAAGATATTTTTATGTGTGCGCTCTCGCTAATACAAATTAACAAATCACAAATTGTTGTGTATATAAAATACGGATATGATGATGATAATTGTAGTTTTTTTTTTATAAACCTGTGGTGGTGGGGGAACTAATTAGTTATACTTTTTATTCATCAATTAACTTGTGTTTTAGTCGGAGAAAACAAAATTTGTGTAAAGGAAATGGGATATACATATTATTGCTTATCAAAAAAAAAAAAAAATTGTTTACTATTTACTTTTGTGGCGTGTTTGAAGGAAATGCAAAAGTACTAAAACATGTGTAAGATTTAATGACAAAAAGAATCATATCTAAAATGGGATCTCTATAAATAATCATAGATAAAGAGATGAAGACCAATTTGAAGACATGGAGCACGTAGAATGGAATGTAGTCGTGAAGCATATGAAACAAGCTTAAGATTTAATCACAGTTTTATATTCTTGTGTTATTTGCAATCGCTAGAGCTTAGAAGGGAATAACTAGTCTCTCTCCTTATAAATATGAACATATTTCCCAATTATGTTGTTATTTTGGAATACATGGATTCCATTTGAGCTTATGATTTGAACCCATAAAAAAAAATTTATGAACGATAATATGAAATGTCATTCAAATTTGGCTAGGCTTCTCGTAACATCCAAATACATGTTCAGACATATCTGAAAATCTTACTTATGAGACAAATGTCAAAGCTTGAAAAATGTTGAATGGTCCATTCTGGCGTGGGAAAGGGCAAATCGATGCATTAAGATGGAAATAAGAAATTTCTTAGTGATTCCAAGAACTCAAGAAAATCAAGTGGCATGACAATAAAAAACCACATCTAACATCAATAACAATGATACTAAGAAGAGGCTGGATAATTGTTTGATGGAAGAGGCTGGATAATTGTTTGATGTACGTCACGAAGTTATATAATTGAAGCGGACACACTGACACTCAGATTTGGTGGACTCTCTGACTCTGACTTTGAGAAATATCTAAATATCTAATAACTACAGTATCAATCAGCATGAAGAACCGCACAACAAACAAATATCACTCTACTTCACCTTTTTCTTTTTCCTTTTCTTTTTTCTTTATTGCCACTCCGTTTCAAGTTTACATTATATGACCGCATATGCGTCGGCACATCACATGGGATTAAGGCCAAAGGCATATGCTAATACATATTTGCTGTTTCCAAAGAGGAAATATTTGAGGGTTATAAAAGAAGTTGCACATTTTTTCTTTTTATAACAAAGTAGTGAACTAAAGACGCCGCAGCATCTTTCATTAAGGGTAAAATTTCGTTTTCACTTTTGCGTTTTATTGACTCTAAAATATGAGTGAGTTACACTTCCACACTTAGCTACATATATAACACTTTTTTTGGGGAAATTATTTATTTTCACACCTCTCCTCTTTTCTTTCACCCTCATCTTAAATCTGGTTTCTTCTCTCCAGAAACCTTTTTTTCCTCAGAATCATAAACAAAACCTCCATAGTTTCCGTTTCTTCTGCATTTCACATTTGACTGCTAGTTGTTTCTTTCCCTATCTTCCTCTTTGTGTTGGATTAAATGATGAATAAGATATGTGAATCATCTTATCTGGAGGAAAAAAGATGAGATCTCTAAGCAGTGTGGGACTTGCTTTAAGCATAGTCTTTGGTTGCTTACTTCTAGCTCTTCTCGCTGAGCTCTACTACTTGCTCTGGTGTAAGAAGAGGTCCACGACGAGACCTGATTTACGAAATGACTATTCTACCCCTGGAACCAGAGAGCTTCTCTTCATCTTCTGTTGCAGTAGTAGCACAAACCCTTCTTCTTCTTCTCCTCCTTCTTCTTCATCTTTCTCAAACCCTAAACCCATTGAAACTCAACAGCAATGTTCTCTTGATGGTAATGGTGGGTTTGGGTATGTGGGTCCAGGGCTTGTGCCGAGGTTTTTGTTCACAATAATGGAGGAAACAGTGGAAGAAATGGAATCTGAAGATGGGGTTTCCACTAAAGGAAAGAGCTTGAACGATTTGTTTCTTAATATGGAAAGTGGTGCCACTCCTCCGTATCTTACTCCTCGTGCTTCTCCTTCGATGTTCACGCCTCCTTTAACTCCATTACAAATGGAGTCTTGTAATGGTAGAAAAGAAGGGATCTCGAGTATCTTCGAGTCATCGACTGATGCTGAGTTTAATAGGCTTGTGAGATCATCTCCATTATCATCATCACATTCACCATCATCGTCGTCATCGTCGCCATTGTCGAGATTTAAGTTCCTAAGAGACGCAGAGGAGAAGCTTTACAAGAGGAAAGTGATGGAGATTGCAGAAGCTGAGTAAATTCAAGGGCTAAAATTGGTAAAACAAAGTTTAAGAATCAGAGTTATTAAGATGAAGTTCCAGCAAGAAGATGATGAGGTCTTGAAGAAACAAGGAATGATAATCGAATTTTCAAACAATTAAAATAGCAAATTTTGATTTAAAAAAACATTTTTTGGATTTTAATTGTCTTTGTAAATCTTGTTGGCTGCAAATGTTACCCTAATCGTCAACATTATTTTTTGGTCTGGTTAAACCGGTTGTAAATTTTGTGTTGATAGAGAATTTGTTTAGCCAAATTTGTGGATTTTCAATCAAATTATGCGAATAAAGATAGGCTTTGGATTCTATTTTCTTTTAGGATAGTTATAACCACACTGTTTGTGGTTGACATTTAAAGATGCACGAACTCAGCACTCTAATCCTAAACCGACTTTCACTTTTAAAAACGAATTAATTCTGAAAGGGATTTTAATAATTTTTTTATCGAATATGGAGTTAGAAAGGTAAACAGAACACGTGAAGAGAAAAAGGTAAAGAATTGAATACTAATCTAATTTGATTTATACGAGAATCGAGATCATTCGCTTCGAAACGCTACAGTAAGAATAATATATATATATATATATATTTTTTTTGAAATATCAGAATAATATTTTTACTGCAATGAAACATTGAACATCGACCGATAAATTGGAATAACACGATAAGTGAATAGAGACAAGACTCATGAGACCAAGTGGGGAATCTCTTTCCCCATTCAGGATTTTGTCCCAATCTTCAGTTTATGTCGCATACTAAAGTATCAAAGTCGCGTCAACAGCATCATCGTCACTTTCTCGTTAAAATGTGAAATTGCAAAATGACATCTTCTAGAGTTATAGTCTTCGTTTCTTGGCCGGTCATAAAAATTTACCATATACGACTATGCAGCAGCTTACTAATAAAGTAATAATCACACTATTTTGTAGGTTAAAGGGGTTTTAAATTTGATCTCCGATGTCGATAAAACAGCAAATCATATTCAACCTTTAATTAAATATTTTGGCTGGTTTATTATGCGAATTAGACCCAGGATAGGCATAAACAAGTCATAGATTAGAGCTCAAATGGTCAAAAATATATGGTCAAAATTTGGAAAAGGTTTTTTTTTTTGGTTTAATATAATCCGGAACGTTAAACCGGTTCTATTGTGGAACAGAGCAAAGTTACCACATCTCGCTAATTAGAAAATAATATCTCAAAATACCACAATTTACCGAGGGAAATAAAAAACGAAAATATGTGAATTTTTTTTTAAACCTCTGTAAAAGATTCTATCATTACATTCATGAATCAAGGGGAAAAATAACAAAAAAAAAAACTAACTGCGAACATAGAGTAACTCGGCATAATGCAGTGTTGAAATAAATGTTACAAGTGGAGGTAAAAGAATGTGACTTTGAGGCAATCCAAACTTCAGATTCCCGAGGCTCCAAGAAGAGGTAACCCTAGCTCAGGACATAGAGGACTCAAGCCCGGTTCCTCCAAGAGGCTAAAAGCCGTGTAACCATAGTATGAATGATACAGATCCGGTAATTGTCCCGGGAATTTACTGAATCCACCATACTGCCCCCAAAAAAATACATGACCAACGATGTTAATATCATTGGTATCACCACTAACCGAGTATGAACCAAAGATGCAAACACATGAATGAAGACAATGTACCAAAAACCTATTGGCTCTATACGCTGCTATTAGTATTATCAGTTGCTAAATAACTATAAGCTTAGTTGCAGTTTTACTTATCAACTAGGATATGAGATGTAGAAGGTGAGTTACCTTGGACTGACAATTCAGTAAGAATTTACGCAGAGCAATTTTGTCGATGAATGCATCGCCTCCTATGAGTTTAAGGCCAGCTCCGATCCTAAACACATGTGTTAAGGCCCATATTAGTGGATGGGAACAATCAGAGCCAAAGACAGTAAAAGAGAGAGGAGACTTACCAAAATGCATAGCATGTGTCACTTGCCTTGTTTGTCCTACCTTGAAACCCACCATCACTGGCTTGTCTCTATAGGCAAGGTAAGAAAAACAGCAGATCACTCAGGAGCATTACGAAACTAGAGGTGATATACTAATATTTATCAGGTAAGTTAAACCAATGTAATGAAACAGTACCTGTAGGCTCCAGTTGAGAAGTAATGAAGGGTCTATGATTGAGCTGCCTGAATCATTTGACAGCAGATCATCTCCAATGAATCCCATCAATCGAAGGGATGCAACAGCACAGTAAGTAGCACCACCTGCATTACTAAGTTGCAGAACGTAGGTAAACATCATAAATGAGTACAGTCAAATCAGACTTGGTACTTTCTTTTTTTTCATCTGTAGCCATAGAAGTAAAAGCCAGCTACTAATTTAATGAACCAGCTTAGTTATCTATAGTGTCCTTAGTGATCAATTTAGTAACGATTTCTAGGCAATTCACATAAAGTATGTGCTGCTTACTTTGACTGCACATGGAAAAAATGAAGTTAAAAATTATACAAGAATTGTTTTCAACTGACCATGAGATTCAGAACCAGGGATCAAGCCAAAGCCACCATCATATGACTGCACAAAGAATATTACACAACAAGGTTTTTAACAAAGATATTGACAACAAAAACAAAACAAAAAAATTAATGGAAGAAAAATGACAAAGCAGCTGCAAGAACAGAAGTAAACCTGACAGTTCAATATGTAGTTTTTAGCCATCTCCTTGTCCATTCCACTCCAATTATTCAGCATGTAACAGATTGCAGCTGATCCACAAATAAACTAGAATGAGACTCTACTAAAAGTATAAAGACATGGTCTGTAATTCCTGTTAGGCAGCTATTCCTTACCAGCACAATATACAAACCGAAGATCCATCTCGCCTCCAGTATGAACAGGCATGAAGCTGTAGCAAACCGAACAAAGTATCATACCCAATTCAGGCCCCATTACATATTAGGCATTATAGGCCAACATACCAAACTTGTAGCACCATGTAATTGAAAATATTGCAAACAAGGTTTCTAGATAAGGAAAGTTTGCCAGTCCAAAAGGCTTAGAACTAAGTAAAAGAGTTGTAAAACTTATGGCATTACAAATTCAATATGCTTTTAAGCTCCAAAAGCTAATACCTTCCATCATCCTGTTGAAGGTTTTTCATGGACAACAATAAAGATTTAGAGTCGATGGTCGAGAGATCATGCCCAATGACCTTCAGAATGGCCAAGGCACAGTAAGTGCTTGCCAAGTGACTACTATTGTGAGTTAAATCCTGCGACACAGACTAAATGTAAAGCCCACACACATACAAAACAAGAAGGGTCACAAGTAAATCGTGTACTGTGAAAAGTATAAAGACTAGACTATTACCCCATTCTCATCTATGGGAAACTGAGAACTCTTTGAACCGAAGAAACCGTAGAATTCTCCTGCAGAACAAAATGCACATCTCATAGTTTAGAATGAAGTTCTCATGATTCTCAGACACAATTATACTGTACATTTCGAGCCCTTAAACCCATTCTTCACTGTTCAGTTAACTAAAACATATCTAGATAAGTCATAATTCGAGAAAGATACCATCTTTCAATGAAACTTTGTTGCTAGGCAGGGCCTGAAAGGACAAAATCCAGCTTGCAACAACATCTTTGTCAACCTAAATCAATAAGTGAAAAAAATCAGAAATTCACACAATTGACGATTGAGAATTGAACATAATCAAGTAGAGAAAAAAAAACAGAGAGAGAGAGACAAACACGATCTCTTGCGCCGAGAAAGTGAAGGCCTGAGATAATGAAGTGAGCAAGAGTGAGACGATTGATCTCCTGTGATTGATAATGGTAGGGAAGCAACTCGTACATCATCTGCAAATACATCAAGTGTCGATCTTTCTCGAAAATTGTCGACGACGGTGGCCGAGGAGATGATTGCGTTGGCGACGAATACTCTTCTTCGTCATCATCGTAATCGTCTTCTTCATCCTCCGACTTAGATCGCTCCCAATCGATTGCTCCTCCGTGCACGGCGGACTCTGACATTGCTTGTTTCTCTGGTCAACTCACTTTGGACTCGAGAGGAAAGTAAAACCGTTTGGATCTGGGAATTAGCTGAAACTCTAAAACAACACGGTGTCACGTTGTAAAAACTCTGAACGGCGCGTTGTTTTTTTGCGTAGACAATTTTTTGCAGGTTTTTTCAATTAGATAGTATTTTTTTTTACCCACAATTAGAGATTTCGTTGTGGTTTTCTTGTAAAACCATAAATTCATATGATTCCCTTATCTTATTTATGAGAAAATCTAAAACCTAAAAACTCATTAAACCAATCCAAATTATGATAGGAAAAATGCTAAAATAAATAAAATAGTTCATAGCTGCGTAAGTCGTATCTTTCTCTATACACACATGATTCATTTTATTGATTTCGAGGAATTCTTTTGATGGCATTAAGCCACTTTGATGAAGAAGCTATCATAAGACTCACGTTTTCCATCTCTTGAACTTTGAATAACTCTTTCTCGCATTCATTTTTGGTAAAAAAATGACTTAACTTAGTTGAATGTCTTCAATTTTACATGTGTTAGAAAAACATATAAAGAATAAGTTTATTGTCATTTTTTCCTCATTTTATGATGGCAGAACTTTTTAGTATTGTAATGTTTGTTCGCTGCAACCCTACTCCAAGGGCAATGATTAGAGCCTAAACACGCTTTCAAGCTAAAACTTTGTCTTTGTGAAAATTGTACCCAAAATACAACATAACCCGATTTTAGAAAAGAAAAATAACATTTTAATGCTAAATCGATCTGGATTATGCATATGAATGATGTATCTCGATGCAATGCATCGTCCAAATATGGAAACGAACGGAGATTATAATATTCCATAATAATGCAAAATTCCGTTAAGACAGTGACTTGGAAGATAAATGTGCGGCAGAAGTTAAGGAGGCACATGAGGCCACGATTCTTTGGAGTTGACCCAATGTTTTTTAGTTTTCGTTGGACAAACCTTCCGTGTGCAAATTCTCCATTCTTCAACTAGATGAAATTGTTGAGAAATTGTATAAATCGACTCCAATTTATAAAAACTTGGAAGATTCTCTTATATAGCACTAAATCATGTTTTTTTTGTCACAAATAGCACTAATTTTCATTTAGTCTTTAAATAGCATTCATTAAAGTGTAAAATAACAACTGGACTATTTCCTAAAAATTCAAAAAATATTTGGATGACATTCTTAAATTTATAGGAATTGTTTTTAAAAAGTAAAAAAATATTAGGAAAGTCTTCCTACAAGTTTAGAAATACTTCCTAAATTTTTATTTGATCAAGTAGTAATATTAACATACGATTTAGGAAGATGTTCCTAAATATAAAAAATTGTTCCTAAAAATTGAAATAGTTAGGAAAATCTTCCTAAACATTTAGAAAGACTTTCTAAAAATTTTATTTGATCAAGTAGTAGATTAACATATGATTTCGAAAGATTTTCCTAAATTTCTCTGAGTCTTTCTTAATAATTCAATAAAACTTTTTAGTTTCCCTATATTTAAGAAACAATTCTAGATATTTAGGAAAAATTCATACAAATTTTAGAGATAATTGCTAAATTTCTAAAATTTAGAAAGGTATTCATAAATTAAAGCTAAGTCTTCCTAAATTAATATGAAAATGCTATTAATGACTACTAAATTTTCTTGTGCTGTTTGTGACAAAAACTTAATGTGATGTTATTCTAGAGAATTTCTCTAAAAAGTTTTTCATTTGATGTAAATTAGTAGTTAATGTGAACGTTGATCGCTAAACTGGACGCCGATTTATAAGAAGGCGCCATTCGTCGTACTTCCTTTCAATTAGAGGACTGGCAGCAGATATGTTTATATAGACTTTATTATAGTCAACTCTTTTATATTCCTTAAAAAAAAAAACTGATTGTTCTAAATATAAATATAAATCGGACATTAAAAAAAGAAAGAATAAAACGACTTAAAATTTTCGCCGCTAGATGCCAACTCGAGCCTCTATACAAGATCCTTGTATTGTTGATACTTAATGCGGTCAAAGTTTCATAAAATAATGTATAAGATACATTCAATTGACAGCCTTGAAGTGACACCAAATAACTATATCTGTACCGGTTAAAGCCTATCATCACAAGCTTTTTAAATTATATTCGTAACCTCAATATTACTTTGTTTAAGGTTGGATGATTTTAAAAAAGTTTGACTTATAAAAAAATTCAAGAATAATATGTATATTTCATTCATTTGGTAACTTAGACGTGGTGATCGAGTTTCAGCACGACTTCAACAATAAAATTTTGTATATTTCATCATTATGTTAAATTTGTTTATTTGACATTGACCTTATAAGTACTCCGTCTCCCATCCCATAGAGAAAAGTCAACGGCTATCTCTCTAGTCAACGTAAGTTTTGGTTATAAATTAACTGACATATCATGTCTTGTATAATTGTATCCTAACATCTCAAGCTTTCTATATTCATCTTAATTACTCTATGATAACCAGTTTTAAAAGATCATAAAAACACCCTTTAACTACTAATTAATCATATGGCACCACCACCTCCAGCGCCACCACCTCCATCGCCACCACCTCCGTCGCCACCACTTGTTACGTTGAAGGTGTTACTCCTTTTCCTTAGGGTTTTCACAGCGGTTCTCCTCCTTATAGCACTCATCGTCCTCAGCACCAACAGTGTCACCATTGTATTTCAACGGAACGCATTGGAATTTCAATTCAAAGATGTTTATGCTTATAGGTAAAATGTAAATCGAACGAAGCTTTTAATTTTTATTTTCCTTCATTTTTGTGTAGTTATATTTGAGTTGGTTTGTTTGTTGAAGAAATACATAAGCAACAATCACTCTTTTATGAGTTTTCTCTTAAACTATAAATTTATTGTACTTTTGGGCATTTTTTTGGTTAGTAAACCCAAGTTTATTATCTCTTTTCACTTATTTGTGTTTTGTTTTGTCTTGGGTTTCTTGAAGATACATGCTTTCAGCTACCGTCATCGGACTAGTTTACGCAGTCATACAACTAGTCTTCACAATCTCTCAATTCGCCTCGGAAATTAAAAACCCTTTTAATTATCAACTCGATTTTTACGGTGACAAGGTACTTAATTAATTTCTAACCAAAATCAACATTAGTATCAACTAAGCAAAAGGAGAACAAAAAAATAATTTGTTCACCTTTATTTATTTTATTAGTTCTTTGAATGAACGATGGAAATTGTGTTTTTTTTTTTTAATTAATAATAATTAAAATGTGGACAGGTAATATCATATCTTGTGGCGACTGGCTCTGCAGCTGGATTTGGAGTGAGTAAAGATTTGAAAGATACATTAATAGCATTTGTAGATTCGACTGATCCTGTGGATAAGTTCTTCAGCAAAGGCTACGCATCGGCCAGTCTTCTTCTCTTTGCTTTCATCTGTCTCGCTGTTTTATCTGTTTTCTCATCCTTCGCCATTGCCAAACGAACTTAATTTAAGTCTCATCAATTATACAACTTCTTACGCTTTCCCATATGATTTTATCATATAGCTTTGTCGCAATATTGCTCTGTGCTGGTGTGATTCTTTAAACAAATTGATATTATTGTCTTCTTTTTTTTTACGAAAGTTTAATTGTTGCTTTGTCGAAGTTCAAGATAAAGTATAGATTGATCTGTTTAAAAATATATAATTCGAACTATGAAAGTTTAATCTGGATAAAACGAACTAAACCGATACGAATCTATCCTAAAATTTGGTATCCAAAAAGGCAAAAACTAAATTGAGCATTAATACAGATAGAATATTAACGTTATTCTCCAATAATACCAACAACAAAATAACGAAATTAAATATGAACCAAACTGTAAAGAAAATATATGAACCGAAATTTGTTTTACCGTACCAAACTGTTATAAACTAAAATCAATTTGAGTTTTGCAGCTATTTTTCAAAACGAAAATTTTAAATAACCAAATAACTCGAACCATATGTATCCAATCATATAATCCAGACTAAACACATGATTCCAACAATCACATCAACTAACTGAATATGTTGATATAAGAAAAAATAAATAGTTGACTACATTCCAAAACGAATAATATCACATGTTAGAAATTGGAGAGGAATCTTAAATGTATATAAAAGATTAGGTAAATCCACTTTATTATCATTTCATTTTGAGTTACAAGTGCATAATCTAATATATATCAGAGTCCAATTATATATTTACTATCCAACCCAATTTATCATCGGTCTAATCCAAAATTGGTCTCCTCGGATCTATGCCCAAAAATACTGATATAATAAGATAGAAGGGTCATCACTATAAGGGTATATTAAAAATAATATCTTTCATCATAAGTTGTTGGATAGTAATCTTAGTAATATATAATGTATTTGGGTTGGTCTATTTATTGATAAATAGTTTTGAGATGAAAGCTCAGAATACTTGATATTAAATATCTAATTTAACGAATGATTTCATATATATGATTATATCTATTGTTTTTGCCTTAGGCTTCATTTGCATTTTGTAAACTTTTTATGTTGCATCATATTTAGCATTTCTAAAATGTCTCACTTTCGAAGAAAAAAAATGCAAATTTGACAGTAAGCAGTCCCGATCCAATATTAATATAGACTCTTGGGCAAACAAACAAAATGAGATCTTTTATTATTAAATTTATTGTTTTGAGTTCTTTTGAATTTTTTAGTTAAAATCTAGACCATTTTATAAATAAATTTTAAATTATTTTAGAATCTTTTAAATATTTACGGACCCTTTTATATGTAAAAGAATAGTATTTAAAATATTTTGGATATTTTTATCAGAAGTTTTTGGCCCAATTTATATTTTGGTGAAAAATATAAATCCCTTTTTATAAATTTTGTTTTTTTAGAATCTTGGACTTTTGGGCCAGTGCTCTGTCCACTCTATTCAGGCCGGGCCTGACCGTAAGTATACAAGCTTGTTACACGTTGAAGTTAACGAACGCGACACCAGAAGAGTAAAATGGGGAGTTTTCTAAAAAGTCTATGTACTGTCTTGAATTAGATTAGCCATCAGAAGATAGTGGTGTTTTTTTTTTTTTTTTTTTTTTACAATTTTCTCCTTTACAACATATAATATTTTAGCTAATAACGTAAAAACAAAACCAATTAAGCTCTAATTGAGAGATCACTAGACTGGCCAAACTTTTCAACGAAGATCAAAATACTTTTCTTTCCTCGAAGATGCTTTACCTCTTTGTAGACTGTTCTACTCACTCTACCATCTCAAATTTGAATGATAGAATAACCATTTACTGGGGAAAAAAAACTATCAAGCCCTATATATTATCTAGCTGACACATTATTGTTAGAATTTGGAGACCAAAACTCTGAAATTGGTAAAAGAAATTCTAACAAACATGCAAGAATGTGCAGTGAACAAATTATAGGAGTAGATAGTGGAAACAGCATGGGTTGGATACTAAAAAATCGGGCTATTTATATCCGAGCTATATGTTTGGATCCTTTAGCGGAAGTAGTGTTGCCACTTTTGGAGATTTTTAGCATGGGAATTCGATTTCAACTCTCCACGAAAATTTGAGAAAATATCCAATAAGTTCATTGACAAAAATATATATGTATATATACTCAAGCTACATTTGAACAGGTAGTGATTTTTTCAATTACTAAATTATATCCTATTAGTCTATTTACAAATGATGATATCACAATCAAGATGAACGAAGATATATTCCCTGGTCAGCAAATGCTTCTAAATAATACTCCATGACAGACAATTTTAGCCAGGACTACAAGAATTTACAAGAGACTATTCTATTTGCACTTTTATCCCAAAAAAAAAGACTATTCTATTTGCACCACATTTACGATGGAACTACTCTACTTGCACCATTAATATACATAATTTGCATCTTCGAAAATTTTGCCTCTGTTAATATGCAAAAGGCAACCTCGGAACAAATATCTACAACCAAATTAAAAGTATCATGAAAAGTTAACATATTATTTATTACTGATTCAAAATATTAGGTCAGGTACGAACTAATATCTGAATTCAATTTTTACAATACTCATGCAGCTTATAGATATTTCATATTTGTATGTAACTAACCATATTTTTAAAAAATTAAAACATATCGGAACAGATATCGAATCGAACAGAATATATATTACAGAAACTATGTACATTTAAGTGGAACAAAGAGTGATATATAATAATGGTAAAGCTTAAAACCAACACATATTATCTGAGATGTGTCTTGGCACTATCTTATCTTCTACCCTTTTCTTTTATATTTTATTAAATATTTATTTATTTATTTTCAAACTCTATGCTAAAACTTTTCTTAGACAATGGAAGTCATACTTTCCTTTTGCTTCTTTGGTTTCATAGCCTCAATTGCTGTTAATTCAAGAAAAACATTCTTAGATAATATTTTTCATGATTAGTTAATCAGCATGATTGTCACATAAGGAAACTTGATGTCTTTAGCACAGGTGGTGGTGTTATGATGAATCAACTTTAAGCCGCACTATACCACTTGTTTTGGCGTAGATGCATATATTTAAAGATCCATTATTCTTTATACATTTCCTGAAATTTTTCTGGTTTACACATGGTGACTTCGAGTTGACCAAAAATAAAAACATGGTGTACTCTTCGAGTATAGAGTATGTCAACTGAAATTTTACTAACAAATTTTTTTTTGTTAAAGGGGTTACTAACAAAAACTTACTGTATAATTGGATATAACTTTCAGTTGCCGACGAGGGTCTAAACATAGTGTTTGTTAGATGAATATTATTGAGTAGTGTATTTTATTTTCAGATTTGGATAAATGAGATATCTTTATTAAGTACAAGTTATAAGTTATATATAACTATGCCGTCTAATATTCTGCTTCGAGAGCTATACTGTTTTGATTGATAACTTTGCGATTACTTCTTTTGGTTGATGTTTCTTATCGATCGGTATTCTATGGAATAAAATTTAATGAAATTAAATATGATATTTATAATTACGAATCAACTATCAAATCAATTGTGATGCATCATCATGTATAAAAAAAAAAACAAAAATTGTGATGCATCCGCTACTTCAAAACTCCAGTTAATTAGCGAATTCGATGTCAACTCAGCTTGCCAAAATTGTCCAATATGGTGGGAGGAGAACAACATAATCACTCTATCTTTTTACTGTTTCGTGGGTAAGTTATGCGATTTGTCATGTTCATGAATCTTGATATGTCTTTATCAATATTAAAAAGTTTATGATATGTATAGACGCATGATATATTACAAATACAGAAATTTTTTTATCTAGTACATAATGTATTTGCACATATTTGGATTTGAATTTCACTAACCATCGATCATGACTGACATGACAAAACGTATATTTTGAACAGGTTAAAGTACAAAACAAAACTACTTAAAATTTAATTATCTGAAACTAGGAAAAAATAATAATTCTATCAAATAACACTGAAGATTGGAATATCTATCCATACGCAAATCAGGCTGTCGGGAATTAAACTCTGTGGCATTCGTCAGATATAAATTCCCTTATTACTCATTTTTAATCGAAATATTACTATTATTGTTCTATGTAGAGATATAGGTTCCAGGTGGAGAGAATCATAAAGTGCCAAAATTCTCAACCACGACGTTGGCCAAAAGTTAATTTGTTTTCTTTCTTCCACATATGATCCGTTTCGGATGCATTATGCGGTTTTCCATTTCTTTATTAAATGTGTCATGTGGACGAATATTAACATTTTTTAATTGTTTTTCAAAGTCGACCAATTGAAGTGATATTTAATTTGGTACTTTCAATTATTCGATACATCTATATATCTCTTCTAATCCCTTTTACATAAACTACAAGAACAAAATCGACACGGATCCACTTGTGTTCCTCAATTGAATCTCATTATCCCCATTTGCTGGCTAAATATCATATTCGTTTGCTAACCCCTTATTATTTGATGACTTTTTAGTTTTTATATCTTTGTCGAAATTTTTATTTTTCTTTAGGTAGAAATCAGAAATATTTTACAGAACATTTTATTGCAAGTAATATAATGACCAATAATTGATTTGTAGAAAAAGACCAATGGTATACTAAAACATATATATATATATATATATATATATATATATATATCTATCTATGTGTGTGTGTTTTTTTTTTCTTAAGTTTGAAAAACTAAAATATTCAATATATACGAAACCTTCGTTTTGATAAATTAGTAGATGACCAGTGAATTTGGGACAATCGAGCAGGTGAATAATTTTGATATTTCTTCTTTTTATATAACCGGATAACGATTTAAGTTTAGCTATGCTCATTTTGTGTAGAAAAAAAAAACTAAAATCTATGGGATATCCAATGGTAGTTAGAATGCTTGAATCCGGTGAGAAGTACTCAGTTTCTTGGGTTAAAAGAAAAAAACCGGAATTGTTAAACTTTACTAATAATTAACAATTGTAGTTGATGTTTCCATCATCATCACGATCACCAATTACTGATATAAATTATGTATATGCTCCTATTATAAACCAGGGATAATATCAAAACTATAGAATGGCGCATATACTCTCACTATCAGACTTGCATTACTTAGTGGAATCCCTAGAATTCCCCCAAACTCAAAAGTAATATTTTAAATTTTAAAATAATGCAAAACCCTAAAACCCCTCCTATAAAACCAACCTCATCCCCTCCCACATTTCTCCATCAGCTCTTTCTTACATCATATTTGCTATTTCTCATTTGATACCAAATTAAATTAAAGTACGTTGAGATATATATGGCTTTAAAAACATGGAAGCCATTCCTAACTGTTATTTCTCTACAATTCGGATATGCTGGACTGTCGATCATAGCGAAATTTGCTCTCAACCGAGGCATGAGCCCTCACGTTTTAGCTGCATATCGCCATATCGTCGCTACCATTTTCATTGTTCCATTTGCCATTTTCTTGGATAGGTATAGTATTTTCATTTTGGCGTATAAAATTGTATTATGGTCATGCATGCATGTATGCTTCTACGTATTGTATACGTACGTAAATGTAATTATTAAATTTTACTTTAATTTAATTGCTTTCTGATTATTTTACTTTAATTTGCTTTGTGAATGAGCAGAAAAGTGCGGCCAAAGATGACGCTGCCCATCTTCTTCAAGATATTGTTGCTTGGGTTATTGGAGTAAGATTAATTTACCCCTTTTTTTACTTTTATATTTATTTCTTACGTTTTGTGTACGAGTTTCAAAATTATTTTTGTGTTTATATTTTTATAGACCAACCATTGATCAGAACTTATACTACACTGGTATGAAGTACACGTCCGCCACTTTTACAGCTGCGATGACCAATGTTCTACCTGCCTTTGCATTTATTATGGCATGGATTTTCAGGTATCAAGAACTTAGTTTTGTTTCGTTTGATGTGGTTTAGTTTTTGGTCCGATTTTGGTTTCTGGTCTATTAATGAGATCATTATATTTGATGTGTAGACTTGAGAAGGTTAACATCCGGAAAATACACAGCCAAGCCAAGATTCTAGGAACAGTTGTAACAGTTGGTGGAGCAATGCTTATGACTCTTGTAAAAGGACCTTTAATTCCTTTGCCTTGGGCTAATCCCAACGACAATCATCAAGACTCATCCAATCTCGGGGTAAAACCAGATCTTAAAAAAGGCGCACTCCTCATCGCTGTTGGTTGCACATGCTGGGCCGCTTTTGTCAATCTCCAAGTAACTTTAAAAACCAATATTTACACATAATTCAATATGTATTATAACCGGTTATAGTACTAATTAGCTACTAAAATGAATGGTTATGCAGGCAATCACGCTTAAATCGTACCCGGTGGAGCTATCCTTGACAGCTTACATATGCTTAATGGGGTCTATTGAAAGCACTATTGTGGCACTTTTCATTGAAAGGGGAAATCCTTCTGCTTGGTCCATCCATTTGGATTCCAAATTACTAGCTGCTGTTTATGCTGTAAGATTAATTATACTTATATATATTATGTTATATTTGATTCTGTTTATATACAAATCAAATTAAATGATCTTACTTTGACTTTATGCAGGGGGTGATATGTTCAGGGATTGGTTATTACGTTCAAGGAGTAATAATGAAAACTCGAGGACCGGTGTTTGTGACTGCCTTCAATCCATTGAGCATGGTCATTGTTGCGATATTGGGTTCTATAATTCTTGCTGAGCTTATGTTCCTTGGGAGGTACGTACGTTTGTAAACTTTTTAAAAAGGTTGAAAAATAATAAATGATTTAATTAGTTAAGCTCATTGATCAACTGTATAATAAATAATATTTCTAGGATTCTTGGAGGCGTAGTGATAGTTCTTGGACTCTATTCGGTTTTGTGGGGAAAAAGCAAAGACGAACCATCTTCGCTTTCAGACATGGACAAGGAACTCCCACTTAGTACTCCACAACTTGTCACGTTCCCGTCAAAAGCAAATGTAGAAATGGACACAAAGGATGCAAATGTTGTTGTGTTCTCGAGGCCTATCACCAATGGATTAGACTAAAATAAACAAAACACTTACGGCATTATAATATAAAATATAATAAGAGAGAACAATGAGTCCGATTTTCAAAACACCGATGAAGTGTTATTGTAATGCTAATTTTGTACCCGGCTATATTAATATATGAAATGTTTTGCACTACTAAAAGTACCTTTACTAATAATGATTCTGTTGTTTTTGAGTACTCTAAGTGATTTATATAACACATCTTCAATGTTTTGTGGGTTTCCTACATATATCTCCAACAGCTGGCCAAAAAAAACTGCAACAAGTATAGTTATGTAATATAAACAACTACTTTATGTTTCTTTCTTTTCATACGTAATCTGCAAAAAGCTGTTGAAAATTAATTCTTTCGAGCACTGAGTATGATGTAATGCGGTGGTGGGTAGTGGAGCATAATGGATCAAATCAACATTTTTTTTTTTTTTTTTT
>VBRH01000237.1:27877-50457 GCA_014578085.1 Cardamine resedifolia | reverse complement strand
AATCTCACTTGTCGTAACACTCTTCTATTTCATCACCCGCACCTCTTCACAGCTGCCAGCACATCAATCAATACGCACTTTTTTCAAGTTTTTCAATCTCTTCATTCCCTAAATTTTTTTTTTTTTGTAAGTTTATTCATCTATGAGTATGTAACCTATTATTCATATTTAAGCTTTTAAACTTGAATTTTGACTTGCACAGAAAAGTATTCATCGAACGAAATTCTCGTGATATATGGACTGCTTGGATTTGAGCACGAATAATGTAATTTCTAAGAACAAAGTTCGAAACAATTGAGATTACCATAAATTTTGGAAAAATTCAACATTGTCAATTAACTTGACAACTACCTTCTGTATCATTAATGACAACATAATTTACTTCGCTTTCATATTTGACAGTGGATACGACAAACACGTTGGTAAATGTTGGGGATACATACATATTGCAAAAACTTTCTAGTGTCATACATAATCTGCTCCAGTCTAGACCAGTTCGTCTCTAGGCGGTAGGCCCAACTTATATTTAAGATACGTCTCAGATTATTCGATCTTTGCATAAATTGTTTATCAACAAAGGTATAATAAACGAAAAATATACCTGAAAAAACAAAAACATAAACAAAAATACTTAAAACTCGTCGCCGTAGTTGACCGTTAGCAGCCACCTCGGTGTTTTCTATATACTTTTTGTTTTAATGAATCCTTAGAAAATAAGATATTTTTTAAAATGTTAATAAAAATTTGTGTTACATCAGGTGACACACACATTCACAAGACCTGTCTGTCTTTCACTTTTATTTTTTGAGTCTTTGACCCATTTCTTCATTCGGGAAAAACCCAAAATAATAAAACAAAAATATTTATTTAAAAAAATCAGACCAACAAAGAGGAAAATATATCACCGGAAACGATTTGTTGGCCGATTTTAGGACTTTTCTTCCCTCTAAGCAGCAGATCCGGTGAAATTTAGATTAACCAAAACTCGGAAAAATCCTAAAGCTAGGGTTTCTTCTACGCACGAGACGGTGGTGATTATTCCCCCGTCGATAAGATGATGATTTCTAGGGGTTTGTTCGGTTGGTCTCCGCCGCATATACAGCCGTTAACACCTGTTTCCGAGGTTTCCGAGCCTCCTGAGTCTCCATCTCCTTACCTCGATCCTGGTGCTGAGAACGGTGGTACAGGCACGGCGACTCAAGCGGAGGATGAAGAGGATATGGAGGAGCCTGAGGAGATGGAGCCTCCTCCTGCTGCTGTTCCTTTCTCTCAGCTATTCGCTTGCGCTGATCGGTTTGATTGGGTGCTTATGGTTTTTGGATCCGTAGCTGCTGCTGCTCATGGTACTGCGCTTATTGTCTACTTGCACTACTTCGCCAAAATTGTTCAGGTCCTTGCATTTACCAGTGAGCCGGATCAGTTCGATCGCCTTGTCGAGGTATGTCAGCTTGCATACGATTTCGTGGCTTTACAAAATTCATAATTTTCCTGGGTTTATAGAGCTGAGTGAGCTCGAGGGAAATGGAATTTGGAGGTTAATCCTGTAATTTAGGTGTTTTGTGTTAGCAATTTCTGGATTAGATTTCTATATTAGCTCGTCTTGTCGGAGCTTTTGAAAATTTAGTACATTAGTTTTGGCGATACGTACTCAAAATAAATTTAGCTTGGGATCGAGTTTTGAAACTTAGTTTCTCCTTCTGAGCTGTATATTGTAATTTTCGTGGTTTGCCACATTAGGGTTAAGTAACCTTCCTGCGAGGCTCTTAAACCTGCCAAGAAGTAAACATGAGGATGTAGTGAAGTAATTAATCAAGCTTTGACTTGTTTTTCACCCGTAGTATCTGTATCTTTAGCATTGATATATGATATATCCTGAAATAAGCATGACTGAGCTTCTTGCCGAGGGTGTGAAATTCTCTTATTGTTTTGCTGTACATGTGTGGCAACTTTGTGGATATGCATGTTGGCTTGTTAGTGGACTTTCTGTTTCATTATTTCTCTGTGCTATTGGAAGACTAGTAAGTATACTGGTATCATGTAGTTTCTCCCTCTAAATTGTATATTGACCTGGAAAACATCTGATCTTGACTTAGCTGGGGAGGCTAATTTGAATAGTTAAACCCCTTTTTGACTGAAATGCATGATCAAAAAAAGGCGACCACCCTTGTTCAAAGTCTATACTTTCATTATTCTCGTCCCTAAGGATTTCTCTGTATGCTCTTCTGGGTGTCTATTTTACTACTCGATGTTTATCTATTTACAAACCAGTGTATCTGGATTCGTGGAACACTGGCAACAATCCTGAAAGATGTGACCGTCTAAGTTATTTATGCCCTTTGTGCAGCTTGCGCTGACCATTGTATACATCGCTGGAGGTGTTTTCATCTCTGGTTGGATTGGTAAGTTCACCTGTGCTAAAATATTTACGTATGTAAATGATCTAGTTGTGTCCTTTCCTCTACTGCAATGATGCTATTAGCTGCCACCATAATTAATTGTCCTTTATTATAGAGGTGTCTTGCTGGATACTGACTGGAGAGAGGCAGACGGCTGTGATCAGGTCAAAGTATGTCCAAGTACTACTAAATCAGGATATGAGTTTCTTTGATACATATGGAAATAACGGGGATATAGTAAGCCAAGTGCTGAGTGATGTCCTACTCATTCAGTCGGCTCTAAGTGAAAAAGTATGTTTAACTTTTGAATCGGGTTTCAAGTTTGCTCTTGAATATCTTTATTCTGCAGGGAGTGATACATCTTCAGGCATTTCTTTAATCTTTTTAATCTTGGATATTGCAGGTTGGGAATTACATTCATAACATGGCAACATTTATCAGTGGTCTTGTTATCGGTTTTGTCAACTGCTGGGAAATTGCGCTCATTACGTTAGCCACTGGCCCTTTCATTGTTGCCGCAGGAGGCATTTCAAATATATTTCTCCACAGACTTGCTGAGAATATTCAAGATGCATATGCTGAAGCTGCCAGCATTGCTGAACAGGTATGAATGGTTTTTGGGTTTATGGGGGACATTAGGAAGATACTGTTGATCTTTTCAAAATATTGCAATTTAATTGTCAATTTCTGTGTCAAGCATTAACTGAAATGTTTCTGAAAGTATTGGAGTTATAACAGAGATTTCTGTGACTTGTGAATATTAAAGCTGATTTATCGCTGTGCAAAGTTTTATGTCTTTCACTGTTTTCTTATTTAAATCAAAACTTGTTTTAAGCTCAGAAAATAGTTGGCAGAATCTATGAGGGTTAGAGAGTATTTATATAGGTATGAATTTTTAGGTTACTTAGCTTGGTTTAATACGGCTGTACTGCAATTATGAATTAAATCATTCTTAGCATCCATTACTTGGATATTGCATCAACTTGGATGCATGGCAATTACACGCCTGCTAGTTTGTCTTATGAGTAAAAGATCTTCTGAAATGTATCCCCTAATGGTCCATTTTCTGAGTTCCCCATTCTGGTTAGTTTACTGTATCAGTAGTATGTATTTTCTAACACTTGAAAGGGTTTATTCTAAATGTGCAGGCGGTCTCTTACATTAGGACTTTGTATGCCTTTACAAATGAAACTCTTGCCAAATACTCTTACGCAACTTCTCTCCAAGCAACTCTGAGATATGGTATATTGATTAGTCTTGTGCAAGGACTTGGACTTGGATTTACTTATGGACTTGCTATATGTTCATGTGCTCTGCAACTTTGGATTGGTCGGTTCTTTGTTAATCATAAAAAAGCAAATGGTGGAGAAATCATTACAGCCCTGTTTGCTGTTATTTTAAGTGGCCTGTAAGCTTCAGATTCTACTTTTACTACTTTTATCTTTCTTCTTCAGTATCTGTACACATTTTTTTGCTAATTGTGTTCATATTGTGCTGTGCAGGGGTTTGAATCAAGCTGCTACAAACTTTTATTCATTTGATCAAGGAAGAATTGCGGCGTATAGGCTTTTTGAGATGATAAGTCGTTCATCCTCTGGGACTAATCAAGAGGGAACTATTTTGTCTGCTGTTCACGGAAATATTGAGTTTCGGAATGTATATTTCAGCTATTTGTCACGACCTGAGATTCCAATCTTGAGTGGATTTTACCTCACCGTGCCGGCTAAAAAAGCTGTTGCACTTGTTGGTAGAAATGGTTCTGGTAAAAGCAGCATCATTCCTCTAATGGAACGGTTTTATGATCCTACACTAGGTAATATGATGTGTGATTTAAGATGTATCAATATTTTTATTATAGTCTCCTTCGAATATTATTATTAACTGCTTAGATCTGTGGTATACTCTTATACAGGAGAAGTTCTACTTGATGGGGAAAATATTAAGAATCTAAAATTAGAGTGGCTGAGAAGCCAAATAGGCCTGGTGACACAGGAGCCTGCTCTGCTTAGCTTGAGCATAAGAGAGAATATTGCATATGGTCGAAATGCTACTCTGGATCAGATAGAGGAGGCAGCTAAAAAAGCTCATGCACACACATTTATCAGTTCACTTGAAAAAGGATATGAAACTCAGGTTTGTAGTTATGAATTGCGTTTTTGGTGCTGCTATTCTCATTTTGGAAGTGTGAAATGACTTGTTTCCGTTCTAGGTTGGGAAGACGGGTTTAACATTGACAGAGGAGCAGAAAATAAAACTTTCGATTGCTAGAGCTGTACTGTTAGATCCGACAATTCTTCTGCTTGATGAGGTCACTGGGGGACTAGACTTTGAAGCTGAAAGAGTTGTCCAAGAAGCTCTTGATCTTCTAATGTTAGGACGGTCGACCATTATAATAGCCCGACGGCTAAGTCTGATAAGAAATGCTGACTATATTGCTGTAATGGAGGAGGGTCAGCTACTTGAAATGGGTACACATGATGAATTAATCAACCTTGGTAATTTGTATGCCGAGCTTCTGAAGTGTGAAGAAGCAACAAAGCTACCCAGACGGTATGACTCTCCAGCCAAGACCATATATCTAACAACTTGTCAAGTCTGTTGTGTAGTGAAATTCATGTGATAGAATATTTTTGTCCGACTGCTTTTGATTTGTAAATCCATGGAAGGGTGGACTTTGACGATTCTACTTGTTTATGGAACTCGTATCATCTTGCAGGATGCCAGTTAGAAACTACAACGAGTCTACTGCATTCCAGGTAGAGAGGGATTCTTCAGCTGGTCGTGGCTTTCAAGAACCATCATCACCCAAAATGGCCAAGTCTCCATCTCTTCAAAGAGGTCATGGTGTTTTTCGTTCCCAGGATTTGTGCTTTAATAGTGAAGAATCCCCCAATGATCATAGCCCTACACCAGAAAAAATGGGAGAAAATGGCTCTTCTTTGGATGTCGGTGATAAGGAACCAACCATCAAAAGACAAGATAGTTTCGAGATGCGCTTACCAGAACTGCCAAAAATTGACATTCAGGGTCCACAACGTCAGAAATCAAATGGTTCAGATCCAGAATCCCCTATATCACCCCTTTTGATATCAGATCCCCAAAATGAGCGCTCCCATTCACAGACTTTTAGTCGCCCTCTTGGTCATTCTGATGACACATCAGCAAATGCTAAGGTGGCCAAGGATGCTCAACACAAGGAGTCACCTACATTTTGGAGGTTGGCACAGCTTAGTTTTCCAGAGTGGCTATATGCGGTATTAGGGAGTATTGGTGCTGCCATCTTTGGTTCTTTTAATCCTCTTTTAGCTTACGTTATTGCATTAGTAGTGACGGCATACTATAAGAGCACGGGAAGCCACCTGCGCGAGGAGGTTGACAAGTGGTGCTTGATCATTGCTTGCATGGGAATAGTGACAGTTGTTGCCAATTTCTTGCAGCATTTCTACTTTGGTATTATGGGGGAGAAAATGACTGAGAGAGTGCGGAGGATGATGTTTTCAGGTACTGCAATATTTTTTCTTCATTATTTAACTCGCTTCTCTACATGTTGCCACTTCCACTTACCTCAGTTCATTGATTTTCTTTGATGTGACAGCGATGCTGCGTAATGAAGTGGGATGGTTTGACGAAGAAGAGAACAGTCCAGATACCTTGTCGATGCGCCTAGCAAATGATGCCACTTTTGTGCGAGCGGCCTTCAGCAACAGGCTTTCGATATTTATTCAGGATAGTTTTGCCGTTATTGTTGCCATTCTTATTGGATTGCTGCTCGGTTGGCGTTTGGCCCTTGTTGCATTGGCGACTTTGCCAGTACTTACTCTTTCTGCCATTGCTCAGGTTTGTTTTGTTTCTTCAGTCTTCCTCAACAAAGCCTATGTTACTGTCCAGAAGACCCCTTGAAATTGTTTTCTTACGTTTTTTTTTTGTCAACCAATTCCGGTTAAGTAGTCGCATGCTTCCCTCTGCTAAAAATGTGTTTCTGTCTTTTGCAAAAAATTTCAAGTAGCGATTTAGGATGTGAATATTTCTATCTACGTCCTTTCTGTCATCTCATCCTTGTGCACTTAGCTTGGAAGTATTTGTCTGTTCTGCAAATACTGGTTTCTGATAACCCTTGAATTAAATTTCCAGAAACTTTGGCTTGCTGGATTCTCAAAAGGCATCCAGGAGATGCATCGAAAGGCGTCTTTAGTACTCGAGGATGCTGTCAGAAACATATATACTGTTGTCGCTTTCTGTGCCGGTAACAAGGTGATGGAACTCTACAGACTGCAACTCCAACGAATACTCAGGCAGAGCTTTTTCCATGGGATGGCTATTGGCTTCGCGTTTGGCCTCTCACAGTTTCTTCTCTTCGCCTGCAATGCCCTCCTCCTCTGGTATACCGCGTTATCAGTGAACCGCGGATATATGAAACTGTCTACAGCTCTAACCGAGTACATGGTTTTCTCCTTTGCTACATTTGCCCTTGTCGAGCCATTTGGATTAGCACCTTACATTCTCAAGCGCCGTAGGTCTCTCGCTTCCGTATTTGAAATCATAGATCGAGTTCCTACAATCGAACCGGATGATACCTCAGCTCTAAGTCCGCCTAATGTTTATGGTAGCATTGAACTGAAAAACATCGACTTCTGCTACCCAACCCGCCCGGAAGTGTTAGTACTAAGCAACTTTAGTCTCAAAGTCAGTGGGGGACAAACAGTAGCTGTGGTTGGTGTTTCTGGTTCTGGAAAGAGCACAATAATATCGTTGATCGAGAGATACTATGACCCAGTTGCTGGTCAGGTCTTATTAGACGGGCGAGACTTGAAGTCATATAATTTGAGATGGTTAAGAAGCCATATGGGTCTGATTCAACAGGAACCCATAATCTTTTCCACGACGATCAGAGAAAACATTATATATGCAAGGCACAACGCAAGTGAAGCTGAGATGAAGGAAGCAGCAAGAATTGCAAATGCCCACCATTTCATCAGCAGCTTACCTCACGGTTACGACACGCATATCGGGATGAGAGGTGTTGAACTTACCCAAGGACAAAAACAGAGAATCGCGATAGCTCGGGTAGTGCTGAAGAATGCCCCAATTCTGTTGATCGACGAAGCGAGTTCATCTATCGAATCTGAGTCGAGCCGTGTTGTACAGGAAGCTCTTGATACATTGATAATGGGGAACAAAACATCGATTCTGATAGCGCATAGAGTCGCAATGATGAGACATGTAGATAACATTGTGGTTCTCAATGGAGGCAAAATAGTAGAGGAAGGTACGCATGATACTTTAGCGGCTAAAAACGGATTGTATGTCCGTTTAATGCAACCACATTTTGGCAAGGGTCTACGCCAACATCGACTGATCTAAGAGCGATTGGACTCTTGCTCGTAATCGAGATTAGTCCAGTCACATACCAACCATGACGTGATGCCACATGATAATGTTTATTGGATGCGGTTACGGGACATAACTTGCATCTGATCTAAGGCTTATCGGACTGGGATTTCACCAAATGAGCAGAAGTTGTACAACCACGGCTAGTTTCTGTAAGCAAATTAGGAGTTTGTAGACGTTAGATTCCCTTATTCTTTCAGGAGACGAAGCAATGAAGAAGTATGACTGTTTTATTCATTGCTTGGTCTCTAAGGTACATCGATTTGTTTATTGAAAATGACGATTAGAGGGTAATTTATTTTCTGAGGTTTGTTTTTGTTGTTGTGGGTGGAGAATGTGTAATGATTAGGAAGAAAGTGGAAAAGGGAGTCTGTTTTGTAAATACATTATTGTATCAACTTTATTTGCAAGTTTGATTGAATTATTGAAACCAACTCAGAGTCTAACTCACAATACCAAAACATAGCTGATGTTGAAGAGAATATAGAAATTGTTATCTACATACAATTTTGTAACCACAGATAGAGAAAGCTAGATAGAAGTAAAGCATGAGATGTTTTATTGTGTTTTGTCAAATCTGAAGGATCTTCAAAGAGTCAGCCACAACTTGAAGCTGTTTTTTCACTTTCCTCCACCTCCTCTCGTTTGCTCCAACTATGAGTGTGTAGTATCTGTCTGCAAACATCAAATCAACCATAACACTTTTTTATTCCTCACTTTCTATCATTACACTCGTATCATATTGTTTTATTATGATCTATGCTTACTGTTTCCAACAGCCACTGTTGCGAAGGAAGTGGTTGCATAGATGGGAGTTCTTAGTCCATACTCAAACGTGTAATAGCTCCTCCCATCTTCCACCCTCTACAATTTTTCAATCTCTCAAAACGTTGATGATTCTTTAAGATGTAACAAAAATGCGAATCTGACCTCTTTCATATCGTAGATGGTAGCTACTTGGTTTGGTGCTGCAAACTTATGCTTCACTAGATCATAAACCACCTGATGAACATATAAGAATGATGAAGTAAACCAACGTGAATTCTCAAATGACATAGAGAGAAGAGGGAGAGTAAGATATGCAATACATACCTCTTCCATTGGACCGACTTCACGGATGTCGTTTTTCTCAGTTGGTATGAACCTGACCCGAACATTCTGCAGTTGCAAGTATCTATCCTTGAAGGCTGAATCATGTGCCCTGAAGTCAAATTCCTGTATAGTTTGTACAGAACAAGATCATCGTCTCATCCTGGCAAAAGCAAAAGAAACAAAGCCATAGCTTACCCACCCTCCAGTCTGATGGGTAATAATAAGAATACCCGTCTTCTCTATCCACAAAAGCCGAGTAGTTTTTTGGTATCTCTGCAAAACATTATATAACCCAAACAAAGTTTATATGCTCTTGGTCCTAAAAGAATGAAGAAGAGACCAAAACAAAAAAAAAGTCATTTTTGTAGATTACCTTCAGCAAGAAGCAAAGTTGCTGGAATTGAAGCTGCCACTAAGGTTCCTACTCCCACAAGAGCTTGCCTTCTCTTCCAATTGCTTCCGCTTCTATTTTGGTAATCTAGTGAAGTGTTTAGTATCAATCAATCAACAGAAGTCAATGTAGTATGAGAAGGAAATGTCATCAAGAGTTTGGCTTTCTTACTATTCTCTGAGTAGTCAAGCTTATCGCCAGATGAAAGTAAACAACAAGCTTTGAGTGATGGATTTGGACAGATAATCTCCGTCTGGTAAGAAAACCAAAAGTCAATGAATAATCATGATTTTTATTTTCTTATAGAAACAGAGATAAAGTGGAATCAGAAGACTACTATGAACCTTGTGGGAGATTGTTGGTGAGACACCAAAGCGGATTGAGAGTGAAGAGACTGCCATAATAATGGCTACAATTCACAAGACTTGATGATCGATGATCATTGCCTTTGTTTTGTCTGTGTGGATAAGAGATTAATGCTTTTCGTCATTTCTCAGACTTCTTCTCCATCCATGAGCATGTGGATAAAAGGATAATGAAAGATCCAAACAAATAAATATGTGGTGACAGATCAGTTTAATATCATTTACCAGTTAGGGAAGAGAATGCGTTAGTCGGTTTACGTTTTCTAAATTTGTAGAAGTTTCATAATGAGATTCTTGACAAGGCAAAAAAACATGGAAATTGAATTCAACAATAATGTATTGAAAAAAGTTTTTGCCCCAAATACTACAATCACAAGATGATGGTAACGTATGTTAAAGCAAAACTGAGACTACAAGAGAGACGAAACCAAAAGTCTGTTTTATAATTGCAGGAGATAGACTTAGATGATGCCTATCTTGTTAGCAACATCCAAAGCATCATAGTCTGGTGTAAGTCTCACGTACGCCTTCTTTGTTCCATCCGGCCTGCAACAAAACCATTTCATTAACTAAATCTTTAACATAATCAAACTCACAACAATGCTTTAAAGAAAACTATCTTTGAACTTCACCTGATTAGAGTGTTGACTTTCTTGCTCTCGATGTCATACATCTTCCTAACAGCATCTTTAATCTTCTTCTTGTCAGCACGAATGTCGACAATAAAGACAAGAGTGTTGTTGTCTTCAATCTTCTTCATCGCACTCTCGGTGGTGAGTGGGAACTTGATAATTTGGTAATGATCCAACTTGTTCCTTGGAGGAGCACTGATCCGTTCATATTTGGGAACTCTGGGCTTGGTGAGAGTCTTAGGCCTGTGGAAAGTGACCTTAGTCCTAATCTTCTTGGCCTTCTTCTTAATGATTTGACCAGACTTAACCGCTTTAGCAGCCTTCAAGGCTTTAGCCTTGGGATCGACCTTCTTGGTACTATCAACTGCATAATAACACAGAGAGTTTAAGCAACTGAGAATGCTTTGAGAACATTAGCTTCAAACACAGGACCAATTAACACAACTCAAAGAAGAAAAATGAATTGATCTACATCTCATCTCTTCAATACACGAATACTCTAATAATCTAACAACTTAATCTACAGCTCAAAAATTAACTTAAGCTAAATAGATACTCCAAAACCTGAGGATTTAAATCTCACTCTCAAGGCAAACTTGTTCCTTAGCTAAATCGTAAGGTACTCCAAAACCAGTTTAATAGCATTTCAATAAAGATTCAAACTTTATTCAAGTTTATCAATGACAAAACCGTACCTTTAGCTGGAGACATGGCTCAGAACGATTCTTCCCACTCTAAATCTGTCAAAATTCGATAGAAAACCAAACTCAGTTAAGAAGAATCAGGATATGAAATGTACGAAGATGATGAATAATGCAAACGATGCAGCCAACAAGGAGGAGGAAAACGCACGAACCTGGAGAGGTGAAGCAGGCAGAAACCCTAGCTCACGCCGCAAATAGATTTATAATGGTGACTGAAGCCCTAAATTGATATTACTATTTTGGGCCTTCAATATTGACAGTGGGCCTTTGACTAAAACAATCATGTAAAGCCCATATGGAAATTATGCCGAGAATCACCTCCATGGCCCATGAACAATTGTCCGTGACATTTTTACCCGCGTTTGGTTTTTTTTTTTAATACAAATTTATATCAACTCACCCACCGATTAATCGGACTTTTTCCAACAAAACCATACGAACATGATGATGATACTTAAAAACTAGAATATTTTTGTTTGGCAAAATGTTGACTTTTTCCCAACAAAGCCAAAATTTTTATTAAAAAACGATCGGCCCTTAAAAGGAATAATCTCATAAGAAATTCCAAGACCAATATTTGATTTGCATCAGCCTTTTACCATTTCTCTATCTCGGGTCGGTCGCATCTCACTCTGTTATTTTGTATTAATAAAAGAAATAAAAAATACTTGGAGGTTGAGAGGTTCTCCTACTTAAATCATACTTATCACGGGACCTTAATAGCAAATTTAATCTCATCTGTACACGTGTTCCACCAATCACGTGCGAGATTCAAAATCCATTGAGAAAAGGCCACGTAGACAATTTATGATTTAACAGAGACGTCTCTTCAAGGCCTGGTCCAAGTATCTCTGTTGAATGTGTACCACAGCAGTCGTAGTATAGCCTCCATTTATTCCTTTATTACCTAATTTACCCTCATCATCTCTTCAAATTTCCATTCCTTACCACCCTCCTTATTAAACCAGCTTCCGCTGCTCCAAATCTCTCGCCGCCGCAAATTTCTCACCGGAAAATGGTTAAGCCAGCTAGTACTGATGCCGAAGAAGGGATCTCGCTGCTCGAGTTTGAAGGTAACGGTGACCGGTCCTGGCAGTTAAATTTCGACGATTTCCAGGTTTCTCCGGAGCACAAGGAGAAGAAATCGGCGAATAAACTTCATAACTGTCTTGGTTGTTTGGGTACAATTTGCTTCTCCTCTCGACATTTCCTTTTTTTTTTCTTCAGTTTGAGCTTTAGCAGGTGAAATAATTGATATCTGCAGAGGAAACTGATTAGCATAGACATTTGAATTTGGCTTTTTTTGTTACTAGTTTTAGCGTTTTTGATTCGTAATAGATTGTTTACATTTGAAGTTTCTGATCTTGATTTTGGATGTTGAAGTAGTTGACCATTATTATAGATCGCATCGAGTAATCTGGTCTTATTGAAGCTGTAGTAACACAATATTGCCACTATTGTTGACGCAAAAGTATTATTAAACTTTTTTTCTTGCTTCTCTGCAAAATTGTGAAGCTTTGTGGCTTGTGGTGTTTCAGGTCCGGAAGACAATGTGGCAGATTATTACCAGCAGCAGGTAGAGATGCTTGAGGGCTTTACTGAAATGGATGAACTTGCAGAACGTGGCTTTGTCCCTGGAATGTCGAAGGTTAGTTTAGATGATGCTACTACTTTGTCTCTTCTTCCACATTTGTTGAAAACTATTATCCATTTGTTCTTGTTAATTGATATTTGTCTGAATATCTCTGTCTTGTGGACATAGGAAGAGCAGGACAAACTGGCTAAAAGTGAGACATTGGCGATTAGAATATCAAACATTGCAAACATGATTCTTTTTGCTGCTAAAGTCTATGCTTCTGCTAGAAGTGGTTCTTTAGCAATCATTGCATCCACATTGGACTCTCTTCTTGATCTTCTTTCTGGCTTCATCCTCTGGTTTACCGCCTTCTCGATGCAGACACCAAACCCGTATCAGTATCCCATTGGGAAGAAAAGGATGCAACCACTGGTTTGTCTTATCCTTTTAAAGATTATGCACATATATACGTGTGTCTTCCTTTCCCTAAGTATTTTTCTATTTTATGTGTGATGTTATTGAATCGGCCTAAGCAAGCTTGTTTTTGTTCTATTGATTTCTCTGTGCAACTATTAACAACTACAACAAGTCGACAAAGCTTTTCCTGTTTTTGAATATGTGGTTCTTGGATCAAATCCTCTCAGGGAATCCTAGTCTTTGCATCAGTGATGGCGACACTTGGATTGCAGATCATCTTGGAATCTCTTCGCACGATGCTATCCACTGTATGTCTGAAACTTGATCACCTAGCTTTTGTCTAGAGCTGCAAAAGCTACTAACATTATTCACGCAATGTCTTTGATACAGCACAAGGAGTTCAGCCTAACAAAAGAGGAAGAGAGTTGGGTGGTTGGGATCATGCTCTCTGTTACATTGGTCAAACTGCTTCTGGTTCTTTACTGCAGATCCTTCAGTAACGAGATTGTTAAAGCTTATGCTCAAGATCACTTCTTCGACGTCATCACAAACATCATCGGACTCATTGCAGTAATCCTCGCTAATTACCTCGATGATTGGATTGATCCAGTTGGAGCTATCATTGTAAGTTTCCAAGTTTTTAAATATCAAACACAAGTCTTTTATCTCCTCCTTGCTGAAAAATGTGGTTTAATTCCTGTAGCTTGCACTGTACACGATACGGACATGGTCAATGACAGTATTGGAGAACGTGAACTCTCTTGTTGGGAAATCAGCAACACCAGAGTATCTTCAGAAACTAACATACCTGTGTTGGAATCACCATAAAGCCATTAGACATATTGATACAGTGAGGGCATACACATTTGGCTCTCATTACTTTGTGGAGGTTGACATTGTTCTACCAGCTGATATGCCTCTGCAAGTGGCTCACGACATTGGAGAATCGCTGCAAGAGAAGCTGGAGCTGCTTGAAGAGATAGAACGAGCATTTGTGCATCTTGATTATGAGTACACTCACAAACCTGAGCACGCTAGATCCCACTGTTAACTGTAATTCGTTTCAAGATTCAAAATCATCATCGTATTGTTTAGTAGAAACAATTGTGAGATAAAAGGAGTACCTTTGTAACTAGTAACTACTTACAAAGATTATATAACTTGTCTATGATTGTCTAGTGTTTTGAATAATTGTCCCACATCGGGAAGCTGAGCCGTGTGAGTGCAGTGGAGAGTAGTATAAAACTTTGAGGGACATCAACGTTAAAAAATCGCCTTAAACTAATGAGTAAGGAAAAACAAAGCGAGCGGTGAAAGCCGGTCGCAGCGCTAAATCGTAATTTTTGGAAGGGTTAATAGGCTGGCGCGAGTGTAGGCGGTGCTTACTTTTGCAGTACTCACTTGTGCGGGGCCTCCCCATCCCCCATTAATCCCCTAGTTTCTAATCCTTTTTCGCTCTATTTGAATTATACATTTAAATCCAACCAATTATTAAATAATATATGCAAAAACTATTTAAAAAATAATGCCAATTAAAAAAAAAAAAAATGATGTGTTCGATGTTGGCATTTTAGGTTTGGGGAAAAGCTTTGATTCAGTTGCTGTCTGAAGTTTGCAATTTTACCTACGTAAATCACCAAACGCGATACACAAGCTTGAGATATCGAGAAAGCTTGAGATATAATTTCAGACTGTCGTGTAAGTTGTCATCTTTAATCATCTTTTGGAACAGTGACTTTGGTTGGAACAATTCCTCTGTTTGTATTTCATTGGATCTATCTGTTTGTATATTGTTTTTTTGGTTTTTCCGGATTGCTCTTGAATTTCATTTCATTCTCCATCTTTAACGTTTTTCTTTTTCTTTTTGTTCCTCGGCCCTTTTTGATTGCTCAATCATACAGGAATCGATCTTTGCAATACTTAACAATCTGGCGAGGAAGAGAAAGATAAACTTAGAGTGAATCTGGCGAAGAGGAAGAGAAAGATAAACTTAAGAGTGAATCTGGCGAAGAGGAAGATATAATGTATGTTGTTTTTAACCCACTAAATCTTTCAAGTTTTGTGCTTTGGTTTAATATTGACGGAGTTAGAGACAGAAGTTCTATGCTTTTTGGTTTATATACTTTGATAGTCTCATTTTATTGGCATTAACTTTGATAATCATGTGGAACCTTGTTACTACTACCTGTTGGATTTTTAAGGATTCGTTCCTGCCAATTGTTCATAGAGTTTGGATGCACCATAGATTTGAACCACAAAGAGCTTTCTCAAGTCCCCAAGTCTATGCAATGTACCTGATTTTAGTTCGTCTTTGTGTAGTAGTCCTTCATATTGGTCTTTCTTGATCTTTACAGAATCTATTTTCAAGGTTACAAATTGATATCTAGTTAGAGCAGAAAGGGACTGATTCTCTTTCTTTCAATTATTCTCAGTGATGATTTTGCAGTGATTACTTAGTCCCCCTCCCCTCGTTTATCAAAAACATGGAAGAAGCTCATTCAGTGAATAGTCCAAGACGAGTTTTAAGCTTCTCGAAGAGAAAGAAGCAAAAGCCCGGTTTCCAGGATACAGACAGCATAAGGTCATCTCCATTTAGAGCATCGGAAGTGCATGGACCCAAACCCTCAGAGGTCTATGGTTTTGTAGGTTCCATATCGACTGTTGTTGCTACAGTGATCTTCTTGATATGGGCATATGTACCAGATAAACTGTTGGAGTCTATAGGGATCCATTACTACCCAAGCAGGTATTGGGTGTTGGCTATGCCGACGTATTTGATGGTGAGTTTGATTTTAGCTTTGGCGTTTTACATTGGTCTCAATTTCATCGCCACTCCACCCCCAACCTCTCTCAATACCTTGTTTGGTGAGTGCTCTTTGTAGATCACTTTCATCATATGAGAAATTTTTCCAAAAAAGAAAAGCTGTTCTTCAAGTAAGATATTCAAATTTTGTTTGTTTGAATATGGCAGATGAGTACAGTAGAGAACCTGGGGAATTTGATCCTGGGATGAAGGAAGGTGAAGACAGGCCTATAGATCCAATCTCTGACATTGATATTACAAGAATCAATGATCTTATGTTCAATTCAAGTGATAATTTGTTCGAAACCTCTACAAGTAAACCATTTTGATTAAGCCATTAGCAATGGATTCAGGGCTTTAGTGACTAGTGAAAGTGTACAAGGAAAAAATGAGATTCAGTGATGATGCTATTATGGATCCGTTAAGTCTCAACATATGTAAAAACCATCATTACCAGTACTATGTTATCTCAATAACTTGTCAATTTTCAGACATTTTGGAAATCAGGAAGAGAAAATGAAGTTTGAATTTGGCGGTAAATAACCAACAAGAAAATAATTAAACTTAATTTATACAGTTTTGTTATGTATACAAAGTAGCAATGACAGACTAAAACCCTAGTTTCTCGTTTTCTATCTCCAAGTCCAAGACCAGTTCTCCGTCTCTACCAGATTCCAATCGCGGCTTTTCCTTAATTGTAATGTAAGATTTTAGGCATTAGCTGATTCCGTTTTATTAGTTTCTTTCTTCTTCTCTACTGTTCTGAATGACATGGTTTAAATCTCGTGACCAAATTGGTGCCATTCAAAAGGGTTTTGTAGGAACTAGTACTCAAAATCTGGGATTTTTCTTGGAATTTAGCTTTGAGGTATCAAAATTGATACTTTATGGTATAGAATACAATAGAAAAGAACAGAGAACCACTTTATTCTTGGCGGAATTGGTCTTTTTTTTGTTTTGTTTTTTCCTGTGATTTTGTTATAAGACGATTGCTCATCGGTAAATTCATAGCAATGGATAATCAAAATTTGACTATGGTTTTATGTGTTTCAAAGTGTTTAAACTATGTTTACTGGTTTTGTTCTTAGTACTGTATTGGGCAAATTTGTGGTACAGAAATCTGGGGAATTGATCCAAGTGAGGTTGATGGGAAGCATAGACCTTAGGGCTGCTGCAAATGAAAACTCGATTGCGGATCTCAGCAGTCAAGTTCACCAGCTTCCTTGCTGCATTAGATTCGATGGTCCTGCTCAAGTCTCTCACTATTTCAAGCCTAAATCCATTGGTAACAGATATATTATTTATTGTATATTTGTAATTCTGTTTTCACTTGTGTGTGTTTTATGTATATAGCGAGATTAATATGGGAAGTTGTTGAACTGTAGAGGTAGAAATTGATGGAGTAAAAACGGAAGAAGCTCATTTCAGAGGAAGGAGATTGCAGGGAGCTACTATCTCACTCCCTAGTGGCTATTCTGGTACTCTTTTTCTCTTCTTTCTTACTGATAGACTTTTGAATCTCTTCTCTTGTGGATATATCTTAGGAGATTAATGGACAAAATTCCTGTTTATAATATAGATCTTAGTTAGAGAGTTTTTAGACAAATTCACTATGATGTCTTGATGAATCTGCTATTATCCTTGATGTTTGAGAAATTATGTTTTGGGTTACTCTCATTTCATTAGCATGTTCATATGTTATTCCTCAGGCTTTGTGCTTGGACAATCGAGTAACCGAAATGCTAATGGAAAGAGAAAAGCTTGTTGTTCCACAGAAGAAAACCCATGTTGGGAAGTGAAGGCAAAATTCGATAACCTGACATACTGGAATCACGATAGTCTTCCTTCAAAAGACGATACTTTCTTTCGATCTTTTCACTTGTTTAGCATTGCAGAAGCGGTGAGTGTATAGTACCCATCTCTCGCTGACTGGTTCATAAGTTGCTGTCTTGGTTTTGTTCCTAACTTGCTTGAGAACAATGGTTTTGACTGCAGCTGCACAAGCCAGTGAAAGTTGAAGACTTGGTTGCAGTATCAAATGGTGAAAAGGGATAAAATATGAAGTGGCATTAACCGTTTTGGTTTTTGCACAAAAGATTATGTGAAACAAGTAAGTAGATCGTCTAAGACATGAAAATCTCAAGGCTTGTTGGGTTATTAAGATTTCTGTAAAACTTTTATTCTAATAGATGAAAACAATAATATTATTTAGAGAAGTCACTTCATTTCCTTTAATCACAGTCATCACAACCATTAGATTTCATCGTTGAGATCATTTCTGGTCTAAAACGAGCTAGCCTACCAACATTCTTCTTATCCCTCCTCGGCTCTTCCTTCGTTCGGTTTTGTGGTCTATTTTATGACTTGAATATTGTTCAGAAATATCCAAACCGGACCAAATATGTTGAAGACTTGATATGATAATTTCTATATGAGATTTAATTCTATGATTTTGAAGATTTCTGAAAAGAACAAAACTGAAGAAAGTTTTGTCTGTATTAGTTTTTGTTTCCATGTGTATGTATATATTTTTGTAATTTCTTATATTTTGTCTTCAACATTTAACTTTGTGGATTATCTTTTTTTTTCTTTTAAAACTTTTAAGAGTTAACTTTTTTTATTTATTTTATTTTGGAAAATTTTCATAAGGTTTAACTTTGTGAGTTCTATTATTCAAAATTTTACTGTAATTGTTGTTGCTACTTGCTAGCACAAAGACAATACGATCTGTTGAATAACCATGATTCATCCGAGCAATAGTGGTAAATGATCCAAATAATAAAATAATATACTAAAACAACCTAATATAATAGTAATCTTCATTAATGATCCCCTAAATTTAAGTAAAAAATGCATATATATGAATATGAGTAATGATGATATAGTAGTATATTTTTTTTTCAATATGTTTGTTTTGGTAGGTTTCTATAGTCTGTCTTCTTTTTGTCCATATATGTTCTGTCTTTTAACATTTTCTATTAAATTTGTGTTTCTAGTATTTAATTTCCATATTAAAAATAAATCTTTATTCAAATTACTTAGGTCACTAAAATTAAACATGTGGAGCCTATATTTGACTATAAAAAAAATTGTCTACGTAGCCTAAGGAATTTTTTTTTATATCATTCCTTATAAATATGTTCGTAAAAATACAAATCATTGTGTAACATAACATATTAAAATTAGGTGCCGTAAAAGAAAACATAAAATTAGATAAGATTTAATAAACTTATCTAAGATTTTATTATGTATTTGCGTATTTGCATTGAATTCGAAGAGATTGTTATTAGTTTGAAGTTTGAAGTTTGACGTGGGAATAAAATAACATTCTCAAGTAAAGGACGTCCTTTTCATTTTATTTGCATGTATCATTTTAACGGTCCCATGCTAAAATTATTGGCGTGTTTTTAATTAAAATGAACAATTATTAATTTTATTAAATTGCCACAGATTTCGTATAACTGACCATATTTGACGTCGATTTCATTTTTCTTCTTCTCTTCCCTTGAAGAACTTGAAGTGATTGTGACCCAGGTTTGTCTTCATTCTTCAATCAATCAATCTTGGTCACCTAATTTCAAATTTTCAAAATATTACGCTCGTGTTTTTTTGTTTTATATTAATTGATTTCATATTGCAAGTCAATCTAATTAATTATCTTTTAAACGTTCTCGCATTTTCGTTAAGGACTGAGATTTACGAATCTTTGAAGATCTTTACTTTAAAAGGTCGAATTGTTTTTCCCCTTTTCTCGATTTTGATCTCTCTCTGTTTTTGAATTCCTTTTTCTGGGTTGCTCTGGATTTTGTTTTTCATCGATTGAGCTCGATTTTTCTTATAAAAATTGTTTATTTTTGTGTGTGCAGATTACTTGGTTTATAATCTGGGTTAATGTTGATTCCTGAAGAGTTTCCATTTCCTCAGGTTCTTGTGTGAGGTGAAAAAGAATGGAGGAGTCTAAGCAAATTAGATCCTTCATGATTGAGAGATCGATGCGTTTTAATGGACTCTTTCAACCTCTGCATCAGGAAAAGCTGAGAGTTGTTGAGAAACAGAACCAACCAAAAGGGTTTATCCAAAAGTCCATTTCTGGCTTCAAGGTGATTCCAACGAAGGAACTTTGTCGAGTTTATCTTCAGAAATCCAATTTGTTGGCCTCCAAAGGTATAATTGATGCACAAGCCACGCCTCCTCACAGGAAATTTGGTAGGAGATATGATCAGCAAAACTTAAAGTCGAAGCTGAGACAGCATCATACAACAAGTGTTGATCCTTTGAAACCCAAATTAGAGAAGAAAGAGAATGCTCTGAGACGTTCTAGTCCTCTTGGTTTCAGTAGTGGTTCTCATTTGGGAGATAGGAAAAAAGGGGAATACAAGTCCCTTGAGAAGAAATCGAAGGAAATGAAGAAACTTTGTGATGGTAATACTACATTTGGTCAGGAGAAGGTTAGAGTTGTGAGAGAAGTTGGTTCCAAGTTGATGGTTAGTACATCTAGAGACAGAGTTGGAGCAGATGTGAAGTTCGGGGATATATCTTCTTCAGGTTTCATTAACAAGGTAACTTCATTGTTTTCATTATAACTATTATTCCAAATTGTCCAAGGTTTGATTTATGTAGAGGAATCAGACCGTTTCCAATAGTTTCCTTTATCTTGAGTTCCTTTTTTTTTTTTTTGTGTTAATGATGTTAAGAGTGTGATATCCTACGAATTTTATGATTTATCCCTTTGCTACTTCTGTTTGATTTATTGGAAACCCCAATTTGATCATAGCATCATCTTTAGAAGCTGATAAATGCAAAACTGAAGAGTCATATTGCCCCTTGCAACTTTTGCTTATGCATATTACTGAATTCTTGAAGCTTATGTTGATGTTGTACTGAACTGCAGGATAAAAATGATGATTCCTCCAATGCATCTCCGGAATGTCAGACGAACTCGGAACATCAACCTAGTCCTGTTTCTGTTCTGGAGCCAGTGTTTTATGAAGATATGTTAGATGACGACAGTGAAGAACTTTCTCCACTCGACTTTCATTGTAAGGAACAAGTTAGGTGCTGTAAATATTGTTTCTGGACTGTGATAAACTATAATAAACCTTTTCTTTTTATTATAATCTCATTAGGTCTAGAGAAGCAGCTTGAGACCCTGAAATCTGAGTCTGAGAGTTATTCAGATGGGAGTGGGATGGAAGTATCAAGCGATGATGAGTCTGTGCTTGATTCTGAGATCAAGGAAAGCAAGGACAGTGAACTAATTGGGTTCTTGGATACCCAAAAAAGCAGGGACTCTTCTTACATTGATGATATCTTGGCTGAAGTTGTACTTGGGGACAAGAATTGGGCTCCTGACCAACGGGATTTAGCCATCACCTCCAAGGTCTTCGAGAAACTGGAGAAGAAGTATTACACAGAGACATCTTGGAAGAAATCTGAAAGAAGGATTTTGTTTGACAGAGTCAATTCAAGTCTGGTAGAGATTTTAGAATCCTTTAAAGCTACACCAACATGGAAGAAACCTGTTTCTAGGAGGCTTGGAACCGTGCTAAACACATGTGGACTGAAACAAGAACTCTGGAAAGTACTGGCTAGACAAGAGAACCGAGCCAAGAAAGAATCATTGGCCAAAGTGCCAGTCATAGACATTGATGAGTGGTTAAAACTAGAAGCTGATGATGAGTCAGTGGTTTGTGAATTAGAAAGTATGATAGTGGATGATTTGTTGTCTGAGGTTGTCAGCTTCATGTAGGGTGTAGAGTGATTCTTTTCATTCTTTTTTTGTTTCACATCGCATTCTCTGCATTTTAATCGAGAATAGAAACAGAGTAGTAGTTGCTTTGGCTTGCATCGTCAAAGGGAGATGTATAGCGTTTGAAGAAGTTGTGCATACAAATAGTTTTATTTTTCAGGTCTAGGATTGGCCTCTTAGCAAGTCAGTCACATTGCTTCAAAAGGTTATTGTGACTTGTACCCATTTGTCAAAGTGTTTCCAAAGAGCTTTTTGTGTGAATGAAACTAGATTTTGATTGAAACAGTCTCATCTACATAAATTTCTTTGGAAATCAGATTTGCACAAACAAAGGAAAAAAGGCCACAAGTGGAAGCTAGTGAGCAAGAACATATACAAAAGCAAGCAATTCTTGATTTAACTCTCATTTTCTCTTCAAGCTTTGTATGTGAGGTAAACACTGAAATGGAGGATGGTGTCTTGACCATCAGTGATATGCTGGTTGTCCTGGTTATGCAGAGTTTCCACTATTGCGTACCCTTTAGCGTGCTCGAACTTCCCGGTCCCACCAATTACCGCGATCTGAGAAGCAAGAGAGGCGGTTCGGTGAACCCCAAAGAAGCTAATGGCATCATCTAAAGTGTCCTGATGGTCATGGTCTCCATGTAGCAAAACAGTCAGAGAAAGAGTCTGGCTTGTACCGTCCAAGGAACTGGCCAAGTAAAAGCCTTGTGCCTTCCCTATAACGGCTGAGCCGAGCTCGTGGCTTTCGGTTAGCTCATCGTCTACAACGGTTATGGTTCCAAACATGAGATGCTGGAGGGCAGCACCGGGAGGGAGGTTTCCGGCGGTTACAAAGGGGAGACTGTTGGAGCTGAGAGCATTGTTGGAGTTTCCGTTAGTGTTTTGGATTACGGTTGAGGTTTGAGCACCACCGAGTCCGGTGAGAAGTGGAGCTGTGTTTGGGTTAATGACACTGTTGATGTTGTTTGAGTTGACTAGTGGGACTCCGTTGTCCACCGGGAAAATGCTGTTGCTGGCCTTTGAGAATGGTATTCCGTTAACCTCGGTTTGAGCTACTATTCCGG